>PVLC010015216.1:30000-37792 GCA_004027655.1 Graphiurus murinus
CCCCAGCATTGCAAAATAAATCATAAATAAAAGACAGAAAAGTTTAGGCTTGGAGGTGTGTAGTGTTTGCCTAGCATGGACTAGACCCTGGGTTCCAACCACAACATCGCTCAATCAATCAACCCACCAATCAATAATATTCACATACATGAAATAGGCAATCCCGAATTGCACAGTGTGGCTAAATGAGATGACATATTTGAAGCAGGTAGCATAGTACCTGGCACTCTAAACATTTGTTAAATGGGAGCTGAAGTAAAAATTAAACATAGGTATAGACAGTCTTGGAAGTAGATACAGAGATCGAGTCCTGGAGCTTACTTGCTCTGTGACTTAGGTAACAGCTTAATCTCTCCGAGTTAAAGCACCTCATTAAGCATATGGTTTAATTTGCTTTGGGAAGTGGAAAATAAAAGCATCAAAGCTGGTTGGTCACATTGATTTTCTTAGGGCCAAAGTGACCAAATCCTGACATTCATGAAAATGAAGTGCTCAGAAAACTCCGGAGAAGAGACTCCTCCGTGCCTTGGCCACCAAGAGACGCCCCCTGTGAACGCTCCAAATTAGATCTTCAAACTTCTCAATCTCGTGGAACTTTTAGTCTATTCCCTCACCACCAGTATTTTAAAAGACGAATATCCGCTCTTGGTGAGAAGGTAGGTGATTTCCGTGAGCCTGACAAGCAGTTTTATACATAAAGCGCAGGCCACCTTTAAGATCATCTCCCTACACCCTTGGCTACTTTCTTGTATCACAAGTGAAGACACAGACGCTCTTACAGGCTCTTGAAATGTACTGTCAAGTGTCCACTCTGAAGGCTCTGGCGATTCTTATTTTCTCCCCAATCCTTTGAGAGGGATTACTGCGTTCTTCTGTTCTTCTGACACCAGCAGTGGCAATGACCAACAGTACTGGGCCAACATCATGGGTGGAAAATCATGCCTTAAAATTTGTTCGCATTTACATTTTTCGGAGCATTCTCCTCTCTCCTGCTGATTAGTTATCTGTGTTTCCTTTTTAGTGAATTATTTATGTTCCCTGCCCACTTATGGAGTGGAATATTCAGATTTTCTTACTGATTTGCAATCGCCTTTTGCATATTAAGGTTAATCCTTGGTCTTATTGATTGTAATTATTTTCACCCAGTTTGTTGTCTGGCTTTCAAAGGTATTTTTACGTGTTTATTGCTTTCAAACTCGGCCAGGGTATCAGGCGTTGCTGCAACAAGAATAAGAATTTACCAGAGAAAAAGTCGTATTCGGGGCAGAGGATCTGACACAGAAAGCTGGTGTCTCTTGGTGCCAGGAGCTCCGGGTTCCAGATTCTGCCTCAAGCTTTGACCCACTGTGGCCTCTGTGGATACAAATGTTTGGAGCACTTTTTCCACCGGGAACTTCTATGGGGTTGCCAAGTAACTGTTTTGTTTGCTTTTCCTTCCCAACATCAATAATTTGGCGGGGTTTCCATGCAAACATTCATCATCTCTTCCAAGCTATTAACACACAAACTCAGGGGCATTTCTGTCGTGTGTCCTGGGTTTGAGGAATCAACTGCGATATAATTAAAAGGCTCACACACGGACCGTAGCCTGTGATTGCCCTGTCACGTGGGCCCTGCCACCGGCCATCCTTTGGTGGCCATTGCCGCTTTAAAGGCTAAATTATAAGTTTTTATTCGTTGCTTGTGGTTTCACTCTTTCGTTCCTCTACAACTCTCAGATGAATACCATCTGGCCTCGGTAATTTATTACAATTTAATTTCTCAATTTGTTCCATCACCTCTTTCTTGATATTTCTATCAGCCTAAAAGTCTTCTCACCCCGGTCCCTGTCACCCTGAGGAGAGGATGCTGGACACAGAGGCAAGAGGAGAGCAGGGAGCCCCGGGCTCCTGCTGCCTGCAGTCGGCACCCGGCCGGCCACCTACCCGGAATCCCTCTGCAGAATGGCCTGGACTGGAGCAACATCAGCGGTGAGGATCAGCCGAGGAGCCCTCGGGAGCGCAGGAGGGAAGGAGGAGACTTCAATATTGTTCATCGCAAAAGACGGTCTCTCACATACATCACAGCGGTGTGCTTACTTCCACAAATTTTTCTTTGTGTTCAGGTAATAAATTTAAGGAAGAATCTTAGATCTGTGGTTAAATATACATGGAACCAACATCTCCCACTTAACGTGCCATTCCTAGCCTCTTTTCTTGAAGCCCATTTTTCCTGATACAATACAACTAGATTCTTTGAGCTTCAGGCAGCAAAAGGTTCCCATCATTAACAAGAAAAAAGGGTTGTGGGGACAACCACATCAGGACACTACCAGATGCTGGTGGACCCTTCTTCCTGCCCACAGGGCTGCGGGCCTGACCGCTGGCCATTTGGTGTCCAAGACGGTGGTTATGAGCTCGTGGCTGAGCAGCCTGTGTCTACCCAGCCCAGGCTCAGGTCCCGGGAGTTCTCTTCCTCTGGGGTCTAATTCATCAGTTAGACTTAAACTGACCCAAGACCAACAGAGAACCTGGTCCTTTGCTAGACCTAAAAGGTATTGCCAAAGGCGCACTTGTACCAGTTGGGTGATTGAAACATTTCTGGTGCCATCTTTGTTAGGCAATGGGGTTGTGGCACGCTGCCCTTCCAAGGATCAAGGTCACCTGCCCAGCCTGGCTCTGGCCAGCTCACCAGTGTCTGGGGCCAGAGGCAGAGTGTCCACAGGTGTAAGAGATGGCATCCTGGGGGAAATAGACCTCTTCCCTCTCCTGGGGGATCTGTAGTTCTGTGAGAAAAGTACAGGGCTCAATCTGTACTTCGGGAAGGTGGATTTAAAGCCACAGCTAGGGAACAGAGTCCCAAGGTGCCAAGGGGCAGAGACATCTGGTGTTCTGGAGGCAGGCAAAGGGAGGCCCCTGGCCTCTCCTTTCCAGGGCCTTAGAGGGCACAATGGTCAGGTTACCTGCGGTTTATGCGACTGTCACGCAGTCCCCAGGAGGAAGTCGCTGGGGACAGAGTTCCTCTTTATAGATGGGGACAGGGCCGCCAGGTCCAATGTGGAGTTTTCCCAAAGGAACCCTCGTCTGGCTCCCTCTCAGCTCCTCATCTGCTCCCTGGTGCCAGGGACTCTTCTCCCTGGGACCAAGGCTGTTCAGATCAGGCATCCTGGGGCTCTGCAGAGGCTCTTCAATTCCAGAGGCAGGAGAAGATGGTGAGTCTTGCAAAGGAGAGATTGGTCTTCCTCCATTGAGCACCTGGAAGATGGGAGTATGCATGTGTGTAGGTGTCTGTGTATAGGTGTGTGTGTGTGTGTGTGTGTGTGTGTGTCGGGAGGAGGCTCTAGGCTATTGTTTTTACCTCTACCTTTCCATCTCTTTCTCCCCTGTTTCTTCTGCAATGGACCCTCAGGCAGAAAGAGAATGAACTAAAAACAAGGGACAGACTGAAGGGCCCAGAGAGCTGAGACCCCAGTGCGGGGCTGCAGGTCTGTAGCGCAGGCCCAGGCCCAGAGGCCATTAACAGAATCTTCCTCCCTGGACCGAGGTGCACCCATGAATTCACACCTGGATGAATGAATGCAGGCCAGTTGCAAGTAAATGAGCAGACGCTACTTCACGGTGGTGTGTTTGGGTACGCGTGGGTGGCTGTGCATTGGCCTGAGTGTGTGTGTGTGTGTGCATGCGTGTCAATGAACTTTTCCTCTCCTTGTGTACACGTGGATGTGCGTTGTGTGTGAGTTGTTTGTATGCATGAGGGCATGAGGTGCGTGTGTCGTGTCTGTGTGGGAATGTAGGTGCTGACCAGGGTATGCACAGATGTTAGAATCGTGGTGGGTGTCCTACAGGTGACTTGGGGCTCTGGAGGAAGGTAAAGGGTAGAGGGGGGTGTTGAAAGAGACTTTCCCTGCACAGATTCTGCAAATGGGTGGGTGCTTCATGTGAATTCCACACCCCAGCAGGCCACAAGTGCCTTGTGCCAAGCACACCACACGGAAGCCACGGGCAGCGGGGTGCAAAGGGCAGTCAGGCAGGTATCCAGGTGTGTCCCAGCTTCACCCCTACCTGAAAACTCAGAGACAGTGTCCGGACCTCCCACCCTGGCAATAGGAGAGCCCCTGTTCTGTGTACACACCTCTTACCTTTGTCTGTACTGCATCTGCTTATGACACTGCGAATGCTTCTCCACGTTCCGTGATGATGGATCTTCCATGAGTCTAAGTATTGCTGCTTTGCCAAGATCACTGATTCTGAAATGCTCATTTAAAAGCTGGTTGCAAAACATGGGGAAAGGAGGGCTCATCTGAAATCTAATCTCTGGCTCATCCGTAAGTCCTGGCAAAATCACTAAGAAATGTGGGTGCCCAGCTGGAACGCCCAACCTCCATCTACTGTTAGGGAGGCCACTTGGGTGGGACAGGAGGCAGGACTCTGACCTCTGACCTCCAGCCCCATCGCTGGAGTCTGGCATCCAGCCTCCTCTGCAGCCCCTGTGAGCATGGGGGGCTCTCTGGCCTGAGGTCCTCAACGAGTCAGGGGCCACAGGCCTCTTTCTCAGTCTAATCAGAACAAGTCCTCCCTTTGTACACTCTCAGTACCACAGGAACCACCAGGACCCCCACAAGTACCAAAATCCACAGAGGCTGAAGTCTCTTCTACAAAATGGACTTCCATATTAAGTATCTTTTGTAGATTGCTTCCATCATCTTCAACATTTGGTAAGAAGTTGTCATACTTGATCGTTCATGGAATAACGACAAGGGAAACTCTGAACCTGTTCTGTGCAGACACTTTTTCTTTAAAATAGTTTCAATCAACAGGCAGGTGTGGTGGCACACACCTGCAATCCCAGTTTTGGGAAGGCTGAGACAGGAAGATCACAGGTTCACAGCCAGCCTCAGCAACTTAGCAAGGTCCTCTGCAACTTAGTGAGATCCTGTTTCAAAATTTAAAAAAAAAAAAAAATAGAAATAAGGGCTGGAGATATAGCTCAGAGGTAGAATGTCCCTGAGCCTCACTAGGTAGCTGAGGCTGGCCTCAAACCTGGATCTTCCAGTCTCAGCCTCCCAAATGCTAGGATTACAAGCATACACCACCATGCCCGGCTCAATCCCCAGTTAAAAACAAAACAAGTGTCAAGCTGCGAGTGGCTGAATCCATGGACACAGAACCCATGGTACAGACTCCACCTGCAAAACACTGATTCTTCTAAGCTCTGCAGAAAATGCATGATCCCTACATGAAGTCACTAACTCACTCTGGAGGGGAAGGTCCCAGGTGTCACTTTTTCTGAGGCTAATTGTGCCTTCTTGCTGTCTTCTCAAGCAAAGGAAAACAACTGCAGTCCAAAGTGTAAGTTTGTACGCACACAGAGGCACACAGATGTGCACACATAGTCTACACTTGTGCACACGCATGCGCACACCCCGCTTCCTAAACACGGGGTCACATGTGCTTGAACAGTACCCTGGGCTTTAGAGGTAACCATCCTAGTTCAGAGAATGCCAGCTCTATTGTTCACTAAAACACATTAATGAATTCGGCTATCTTTGGTAGTGGTTAGGAGGTCTCAGGTATTTATTGGAGAAATGGGAGGGAATTAGCAAATGATGGACATTTGCAGTGGGGGCAAATTTGAGGTGGTGGGCATGTGGACTGTGAGAATTTTTTCACTCCAGAAACAAAAGAGCCGAGAAGGTATTTCGAATAAACACCGCCGGAAGGAGACATTCTGCAGAAGCGCTTTAAAAATCCTTATGTGGAGGAAAACAGAAGTCGTCCTCTTTTTGTGCGTGTTAAATTCTACCCTCCTTCTGTCTTTGCCCTCTCCCTACAATTTACCCTTTGCAAACAGACAGGCTCGGGCCTCTGGAGTGGAAGAGGAGGTGCAGGCGCACTGAGCTTCGACAGAGGGAGGAGTGATTTAATTGTCTGACTCCTGAGCTCGAGAATATCAAACAGATGAGGAGGATAAAACAAGGAGCTCAATAATTAATTTTCATGTTCCTTCCGAGTGGGCTTCTCCAGGCCTGCGCGGTGATTATGAGGCGAGGTTGGATTTGAAGTTGCACTCATTAGCTACACGTTGTATGAAAATACCTGTATTTTCAAAAGGGATAGTGACAAGAATGAAAAATTTCAGCTATTAAAAATATCCTGGTGTCAGGGACTTTTGTGAAAGAACAAAAAACTGTCTGATTCCCTCAGATAAATAATGAAACAGCTGGTTGTTGGGAGGTGAAGGGTCAAACCTCCCCTGTTGACTAAAACACAAGGTTGACTTAAAAGATTTTCAGAAGTTGCTCAAGGAGCCAGGCGTTAGGCTGGGTTTTTGCCTCATAATGAAACCGAGTGGGCGCCCTTAAATTTCCGCCGCCGCCCGTGCATTCAAAGCACACAGGTTTTAATGGGCTGGACAACGTCTTTGACACCGGCCCTGCAAACCGCATGTATAATAGAGAATGTTGGTGAATAATTAAATGATGCTGTCCCAGGCTCTCAGTTTATCCAGGGGTAAGTATTAAGATTTAATTAATTCCAAATTAACTGTTGAGGTGCGCGTCCAGATGGGGGGGACCGGGGGGCCATCCGCAAACTTGCTGCCGCCGGGAAGCCTGTCCCATCCCGGCTCACCCAGGCCCAGAGCCAAAGGGGCTTTCTTTCTGGAATACTGATTAGACCAACATGCATTTGTTCACCAGTTTAGGACTCCAACCCGGGTAATGTAATTTTTAGCACAAATTGTTCAATCATTCAAACACACAAACATTTCAAGGTAATTTCTGCAAATCCCCATTGTGATCTAATTTCTTATTAAGCAGAATAAAGCTGTTTGGCATTGCAATTAATCAGTTTGGGGCTCCACGGAGCACTTGCTGCAGTGGGCTCCCTTTTTTTATTTTTAAAGGAGTATTAGAGTCCTGTTCTTTGAGTTCAGTCCATGTGTCTCCCGCATGGACACACAGCTGTGCCAACATCCGGCCGTACACCCACACCGGCATGACACATGCCGGTCTGGCAAAGGGAGCTATTAGGAAGTTTTGTTTTTACCTTGATTTTCTGTGTGTGTGTGTGTCTGTGTGTGTGTGTGTGTGTACCATGAACCTCTGTCAGGAAAATCAGTAAATTTGTGTTTTATTAAAACACCAGGGCTACAACACGGTATCAATTATAAAATTAGTCAGTGTCTAAACAATAAGCAGGTTGTAAATCATGCTTGTGAGTCCCTTTCTCCATTTTGCAAATCTCTTGTGAAATGAGGCAAGGGGTGGGGGGGAGCTGTGCTCAGAGAAGGGGTGACTACTGTGGGGAGACCTTGCAGGGCAAGGGAGCACCCCGGCCGTGGGTCTCCACTCCAAGCTCTTGTGCATAAGCAACAGTGGCTGACCAGAGGCAGGACATTGCCCTCTGACCTCTGAAGGTTCTGGGGCAAATGTTACTCAAAGTCTCGTAATTCCTCTCAAAGATTGGGGTCTAATTTCCAGTTGGGACTGATCAATATACAATTTATGAATGACCAATTTCACTCCCAGGGGTGACTCAAAAGACAGCGCTTCGTAAAAGCTCACACCCCCGTAGACACGGCTACAGGAGGCAGTTAGTAATTTAAGAAGCAGAGAGAGGCATGTGCTTTTATTTAACAGGAGAGATCTCAGGGAAGATAGGGGCTATTATTTTAGAAGCAGAAATGACTGTCTTTTGAGCAGAATAAATGGTCGGTCATAATTCTCTAATCCAACCTAATTTTAACAAGGAAAATGATCTGTTTAAAACGTCCCAGAGAGAATACGAATTAGACCAGGTCAACAGTAGGTCAG
>PVLC010015217.1:0-37612 GCA_004027655.1 Graphiurus murinus
CTCTATAATTACAGAAAATAAGAATAACCTCTCTATAATTACACTGAATGTAAATGGTCTCAATTTCCTAATTAAAAAAGACATAGATTAGAAAATTATATTAAAATCAAAATCCAACTATGTGCTTCTTAAAAGAAAATCATTGGCAAAGGTGTTCACAGGCTAAAAATGAAAAGACTTAAAAGGATATTTTACACAAATGGAGCTTGAAATCAAGCAAGGGTAACTACACTCATATCAAATAAAAAAGCAGATTTCAAGCTAAAATTAATCAGAAGAGACAAAGAGGGCTACTTCTTACTGATAAAGAGAACAATTCAATAAGAAGATATAATTATAGTATACATTTATGCTCCAAACATTGGTTTACCCACATTCATAAAACAATAGTATACCTCTCTCACTATTAGTTTGATCATCCAGACAAAAGACCAGTAAAGATTCTTCACATCTAAAGAATACTATAAGCAAAATGGATCTAATAGGGATTTACAGAATATTTCATCCAACAACAGCTAAGTTCACATTTTTCTCAGCTTCTCACAAACCTGTCTCCAAAAAGGATCATATTCTGGGCCACAAAGCAAGACTCAACTTGCTGGATCATTGCCAAAAGAGTGGAGTTTTTTCTTATAGCAATCCTAACTCAATAATTGACTCAAAATATTGCTTATTGTTTCTTATTTTGATGAAAGCTACAGAACTATGAACACAATTTTTCTCTCTAGAAGGAAATTAGGAGACATAAAAGAATGGTGTTAAATAATTAACATATCATCGAAAGCTTTTTCCATATACAGAATAAATAAAAATAAAATTGAATTTTAATATGTTGTTTAAAATCAAAATTTATTTCTTTAGGCCTGGGATTTGAACTGAGGGACATTCTCCTTTGAGCTCTACCCTAGTCCTTTTTATGCTTTTAATTTTGAAACTGAATCTCACTGAATTGCTGAACTTGGCCTTGAACCTGTGATCCTCCTGTTTTAGCCTCTCAAGTCCTGAATTTACAGATATGCCACTATGCCCAGCAAAAATTCAACAAAATTTAAGCAACCCAAAATTTATTACCCAGAAACAGATAAAGATAATTAACAAATAATTATTTTTATGTAGGAAACCCTATAATCTGGCCTCACATTATATTGAAACTTTTCCTGTACAAAACAAGTATGTAAACAGATAGAGGTAGGATATTCATAGCAAGAAATTCTGACAGTGCAGGTATTCATTGGCATGACAGAATTAGAGAGGTGATATCTGTAAATAAAAATAGCAGAAACTCCTTAGGCTATACAAACTTTAACCTATGATTACAGATGTGCATCAATAGGTAGATATCACTTCAAATCTTCCTTTGCAATTTAATATGTTCTTCTCATTTCAGATATCTTAGACTTTGCTAACAGTCTACTTCCAAATGCTGCTATCCAACAGGTGCAGGTCCTTATCACAAAGTGAACTCATTTGCACCTGCTTAAGCTCTAAGGCTCTGCACAGATACAGTCACTGAGTCAGTAGTGCTTTCCCTTTTCAAATTTACATTTCAAAGTGGCTAAATTGTCAGAAAGTGTATCCTAGTGTGGAAATTTCTGCAATCTCCACCTGATGTTTAAAAAGTCTGGTATCTATAATAAATTTAAAAAAAAAGGAACTATGCATTTTTGACATTTGGTCAACCAGAAAAGAACATTGGAATTGCTTCAAAATAGGACAAATTTACAAGTTGTTTCGTTCACACCACACACACACACACACATACACACACACACACACACACACACCAACTCCTCTTGAACGTTAGATGCTGATGGAGTTTTAGATAGCATCTATTGCATCCTCTCCTTCTCATTTCATAATGAAAAAGCAGAAATCCAGGGTGCTTAGGATTTAAAAAAGTACATTTTGAAGTTAGGTACAGCTCAATTTGATCCCTAAGTCACTTAAGCGGTAGAATGTTAAGCATCATTTGCTTTATCTGTTAGAGATTCAAGAACAATTTAAATAATTAGCCAAATGAATTAAAGAAAGAATTCCAGTGGGAAAGTCCTGAATCCATTATTTTGGGGTGATCGTTTGGGATTGTTTTACTGTAGACTCCTGCAAGGTAGGAAATGCCTCAAACTATATGACTTCCACATTGTCCCTCTGGTGTTTACAGACAAATACCTCTGGTGCACAGTCACTTTTATTATCCTTTGGAATCCAGTTCTGAGGACAGCTTTATGAGTGATACAGTTGCCAGTTTTGAGAAAACTTAAGGATTATTGAAATAAAACAGAAAATATCTATTTAGTGCTAATATGAGCACTAAATGAGAAGATCTACAAAAAGAGTTAATTTCTTCCATTATATTAAAAAAGTAAAATAATATAAAAATTTGGTTCAATAACACATTTGTCAGTTTTTAGGCCTCTCTATAAGGACAAGGTAGAAAATGTGGACCATATTTGATAACTGGCTTACTATCTAACTCCCAAAATGTCAATCAGTAGATTGGTCTCAATAAGAAGAATTGTCTCTAGAGAGTGAGACCCTGTTTCAAAATAAAGAACAAAAAATAAGCCAGGCATGGTGGCACACACTTGTAATCCCAGCATTTGGGAGGCTGAGACTGGAGGATCCGGGTTCATGGCCAGCCTCAGCTACCTAGTGAGGCACTCCGTAACATAGTGAGACCGTGTTTCAAAATAAAGAATAAAAAATAGGGCTGGGGGTATAGCTCAGAGGTAGAATGTCCCTGGGTTCAATCCCCAGTACCAAAAAAAGAAAAAAAATGAAAGTTTTTGCTGTGTTCTGGATGTTTTGTCTCCCACATTCAAAAGATTATATGTTGAAACCCTGATGTCCAGGTCCTGATGTTGGGAGGTGGGATCTTTTGGAAGTGTTAGGTACAAATTGCAGGGCCTTATAAAAAAGGATTGGTGCCTTTCAACATAAGCTTGCAAAAGACTCCTAGCTCCTTCTGCTTGTGAGCACACATCAGCAAGGCCACAGTCTCACAACAAGGAGAGAGCTGTCATCAAACCCTGACCAGGCCAGCATTGTCATAGCAGGCTTCAGACTGCAAATCCTTCGGAACTGAATTTCGATTGCTTATAAGCTACCCAGTCCATGGTAAAATTTTATAGTAATCAAATCAGACTAGGATAAGTGCTTTCTATTATTAGAACAAACAAAGTCTCAAACTACAAGAATATATCAACTAAAATCGAGATTTGAAGAGTAGTCTTTATAGAAGAAAAAAGAAAGTTGTACTGTGTTGTGCTAATCAAGTAGGGCTAATGGGCAAAATCATGGAGTCCAATTCCATCTTCCTATAGTAAAAACAGCAATTAAAGAGGATTAACACTATATGAGTTCCATTCCCAGAATAGTAACTGAAAGGTCGCAGTGCAGGGAAGAATGAATGCATGATCTGTAAAGAAGTTGTACTAGAGTGTTAAAGTTCTGAGGTTTCTGGAGACTAGCTCTATTAGATAAAAATATCAGATCTGGGTCCAATTATAAATTATATGCTTGTATTCCAGGATTCGACTTGAGATACATATGTATGTGCACATTATCTTTTCTTCCTAGGCTAAGTAATATTTAGTATTTTACTCCATCACAAATCTATTATATACATAATTCATTTTTGTCCTGTGTAATTTATTCACTTTTATCTTAAGTTTGTAGTGTTCTTCATCACTGCATTCAATTAATAAATTTATATATTTCACAACTGCCAAATAGAAAACTGCTGTACTGTTGGCAAGAAATTCTTATCTACTCAACATAATTTGAAAAAGTTAAGCCTGTAAGCCTATAATTTTACTCTGTAGTACTCTTATGAATTTTGATCCTTTTTCTGCTTTTTCAGGAAAACATTTGATAAAAATTTTCAAGTTTTTTAAACTTCTTAGAGGTATATTTACAGAAGCTAATTATAAAAGTTTCATGTTATGAAGATCAATGAAATCTTACACAACCATATTTTTTGGTAGGAAAAAATGGTTAGAAAACAATTTCATAAAAGACTTGCCATGAAAAGAATGTGTCTCTCATTCAACAGAAACATATAAAATTAGCTGGGAAATCCTGCCTTTCCTCGAAGACCCGTCCTAACAATAAAAGGGTCAGCCACTTGTCCCTGTCCCTAGTGAAGCAGCATTTTCGTCTTCTCCAGATACTATTAACTGGTAGATTTAAGACCAGTAAAAGACTTCTATCTACTAACTTACTCTAGTAGAGAGAGCTGGCACAAACAAAAATTCAGATCAATATTATAGTAAAGAGGTAATTTAAGCCAATATTTGAATTCCTCTCTGGACTAAATCGTCTGTATAATTTCATTACTTCTCTACTTCACAGGGGCATGCAAGCCTATTGAATTAGTAAATCTTTTCTTTAAAAAAATCATGGCAATGTTAACCCTACCCTGACTGTTATGGATTGGGTGTTTGTATCCCCCTCTCTTCCTCCAATTCATGTTGAAACTCTAACCTCAGTGTGAAGGTATATGAAGGTGGGGTCTTTGCAAGGTGATTTGGTTTAGATAGGGTCATGAAGGTGGACACCTTCATGGAATCAGTGTGCTTACAAAAAGATGAAGAGGCACTGGAGTTCACACTGAGAAAGGGTCATGTGAGCTCACAAAGAGAAGGTGGCTGTCTGCAAGCCAGGAAGAGGGCCTCACCAGCAATCAAATCTGCAGGTTCCTCTTAGACTTCTTGGCCTCCTGAACTGTGAAAAATGAATGTCTATTGTTTAAGCTGTGACAAAGATTCTTTGAGTGGCCAAACTCTGTTCAGCCTTCTGAATGTTCTCCTAGGCTTATTGGCATATTTTCTTGCAAAATCCAACTTTAGCAAAAGACTCCTACTGCATCTATTTGGGCAGAACTGCCATCTTTGATATCTGACCATCCTCAATACATGATTAGGTTCCTCATCCTCCACCATCCCCAGGTGATATCTAATCATCTTGGCCTTTCTTCACCAAGAATTCTGTTAAGTGAGTTGGCAAAAATATTTTTCCACTGATATTTCCTCTTAGCGATTTTTCACCCACTAATCCCTTCTTTGCTCTTTGATTGTAAATTCCTACTGGCCTATACTATATTCAGAGTTGAGACAATAGTGTTCCCTTATTACTGGGTTCCATTTCAGTGGTCCCTCTACCTATTGTGATGGTCCTAAATAAAGTCTGTCTTGCTATGCTTTAACAAGTGTCATTGGTGTGTGCGTGTGTGTGTGTGTGTGTGTGTGTGTGTGTGTGTGTGTGCGTGTTTTACTGGGAATTAAGCCCATTAAGCCCAGGGGCATTCTAAGTCTGAGCTACACCCCAGCCATTTTTTTTGTTGTTGTTTTTTAAACAGCATCTCACTAAGTTGCTGAGAGTCTCACTAAGCTGGTGAGGCTGGTTTCTAAAATAGATTCTCCTGTTTCAGCTTCCCAAGTACTGGAATCATAGGTGTGCACCACCATACTCAGAGAATATTTTTTTTCTTTAATAGCCACAAAGTCTGTAGTATTTTGTTTTAGAAGCTTGAGCTATCTAAGAAACTGTTTAAGACTGATTCTATGGTAATAAAATATGACTAATTAATTGATTAAAGTTTCAAAAGAAAATATGGAGCATATACTATCACAGTGCATTAGGATTCATTTCGAGTTCTTTTTCATTTAAAAGTGAGATAGTTTATAAGCTTATTAGAGTTTTAGACAACCCATGACAATTTCAAAATGTTGGATTCTTTGGAAAATTGCAACACTCAAACAGACAAAAACTAAACATCATTTGTTCACTGTCAAATTGACCACACTATGTTTCCCGGGAGTCAGAAAACTAAATTTAATCAAATGAATTAAAAAGAGAGAAATACTTGAAAAAAGTAACCTCAACCACTGAAAACCTTCTTATAGAAACTGAAGCACAACCAAATCTCAATTAATATATAAAAAAAGCACTAAGCTATTTCTAATTAATTCCACCTTTGAATAAAATGTTATTCTGCCACATACACACCAGTCAAAGAGCAATGCTCCTTTTCGTAAAGAATAAACCACATCATGAATGTATATTCATACTCTGCTTAGCAGTTTCCCTACAATTTGGTTCATGCTAGCAGTAAGATTTTGTCATGATCAAAAATTCCTAGACAAAATATTTCCATCCATGAAACAGTGAAGAGTACTGTAGAATGCTCCTACTAATTTTTAAGGACAATCCTATTTTTCTCCATATCAGGAAAATACAGACATTTTTGGACCAGTAGAGACTATTAGTAAAACAATCAGTGACACTCTTTAGCAGCTAAATTCTTGAACATCAAATAGAAACAAAAAGAATTCAAAGAGATTAATAAAGCTGGGAGGGGTGACCTTGTTGATATACAATACCCTTTTTCTTGTGGATTGTAAACATCTGGCTCTGAGAGTTCTACATGAACCTATGGTTAATGGCCAAGTTAGGAAAATTCAACAGTAAAAATAAAGAAATATATTGCTAGTATTATTTTCAACTCATTAAACAGAGCTCAGATAACTGAAATTTTAACCTAAAAACAACAACAAAAAAAGAATAGATTCTTAGTCCCTGTCTGATAAGCAACTGAGCTAACCAGTCACAGATTTTTATAAACTTAAGAATTTCCAAACCTGAGTAACAGTATTAAAGTTCATTTTATATGCCAGTACCCACTTTTCTGGCAGCCAAAATCTTCATACACACTTGCAATTTGAGCATTAAAAATTGGCATTTTTTTATATAGATAATTGGAATTTGTAAAGAGCAAAGCACAGATATTGGGAATGCTTTTGTGACAAAAGATAAGCTAGTAATGTGCTCCATTAATTTTTAAATCTCTGCATATTAATTTCCTCAAACATTTGCATGTCTCATGCTTGCCTTAGTTTTGAACACATTTTCATAAAGCATCTTTACTTAATAATATTTGACCACGCAAAATTGAACATATTTAGTTTTACGTTTCCCTGGTAATAGACTAATACCCACTTTAAAAGATTTTTATTTTTCTCAAGCCCTGGAGGCCTAGATTCCTGAACACTTATTAAAAAACTACCACCCAGAGGGAAATCTGCTAAATATTGCTGAATCAAGTTACTTTCTCAATTTGAGACTCTATTGATTCATTCTGGGATGCTTTCTTACAATGTCAACAGTCTGAGCAGAAATAATTGTCATCAAATCATATTCTTGGTTGCACAAAACAACTTAAAAGTGAGAACTGGGTTTATTTCAGCTCATTCAAGAAAGGTTATTATCTTTTACATTAGAAAGAGAGGGAGGAGTAGCAGCCTATATGTTAATATAATACTTCTCCTAATTTATATAAATTATGTAAACTCTTTAGTGGTGATTATCAATCTACTTCTCTTTTTTATTTTTAATTACTTTTTAATTTAATTCTCTATCGTTTTTGCATTTGTTTTCCTATAGTCAGCCTCCAGACCTACCAAACTACTTGCAATATATATATTTAATATATATATATATATATATATATATATATATATATATATACTATTTTCTCCTGAATGTCTTTGAAAATGTTGTTTTTCTAAGTGAAACAGCCTCTCCTTTCCCCCAAATTATTCTCTATAAATCATTCTTCAGGACCAAAATCAAGGTCTGCCTTCATATGGATATATCATCGGATGCTCTTTGAAGTATAAAAGTCTTCAAGTTATTTTTTGTATAACTCTACTAGTATTTATTACAGTGTGTTGAAATCAGGGATTTTATTGTGTGTGTTCTTTAGTAACTATAATAGCCTTACAGGATTTGAAGTCAGATTTGCCTATAAGTTGTTTTACCCTTTAAATGAACCTTGATAACTTTTCCCTCTAAGAATGAGAACTTGATAGCTTTATTAGCTGTGTTTATTTATTTTTTAAAGGAAGAATTTTAAGCTGAGCATGGTGGTACATGTCTGCAATCCATGTACCTGATAGACTGAGACAAGAAGACCGCAGGTTCGAGGCCAGCCTCAGCAACTTAGTGAGACTCTCAGCCACCTAGCAAGACCTTGTTTCAAAATAAAAAATAAAAAGGTCTTGGGGTGTAGCTCAGAGGTAGAATGCCTCTGGGTTCAATCCCTAGAACAACCAAGGTAGATAAAGAGAGAGAGAGAGAGAGAGAGGAGAGAGAGAGAGAGAATGAATATGAATTAATAAGTACCTCATGAGTGAGGGTAGAGGAATAGCATGAGATCAATGACATAACATAGGGAAAATGCCAAGTTCCATGCCTGACACATAATACTTAATAAACATTATTTGACTCCTTGGATTGCCACTCTTATCTTTACTAACACTCCTCATCCATTTTTGTCCTGCTTCTCCAAACCTTCTGAAGGCTGGGCATGTTTGGTGGGGAATTCCACCTTCCCTAACTCTGAGAATGCAGCAGAGGCAGGCACAGGGTTCATGAGCAGACTGTTCCTAATGCCTGGTGGCACATTCCTTCCTTCTTTGCTTTTCTCCTTTCTCTCTTCTACCTCTTCTTTCTTCTTTTTCCTCCCTTTCCCCCCTTTCTCCTTCACTTTTTCCCCCTGAGAACATGAGTCCATCTAAGAAATGCAAAGACAGTTTAAAATTAGAAGTTAGTATTTATTTTAAAAAGTATCAGAGAATATCTGCTCTCCTTTTATCTGAAAGTAGTCAATCATCTCTAATCTTCATTCCAAAATGAATTATTTTCCATCCTCATCTTTACTCAGTTCACATTAAATCATTTAAAACCCATCACAAACTGATGAAAATATTTTGTGTTCTAGTCTCATCAAACACGTACTGAAGGTTTCATCTTTACAAGTCTGTTACCTTTCTATTCAGTGTAGTAAAAAAAAAAATAGTATTAACTACTTTGCTTAATTTTCTATGAACAAAACAACGAATTGATTGGTGTTTCTTTTACTTTCCAGCTCATTGTTTGAACATTAGGTAACTAGATATAAATTAAGCTATTCTACTGTAGAAGGCAGGATAGGGAGGCGTTTTCTAGCACTGGCAGAGATTATAGCTGCTGAAGCAGACTTTAAAGGTATTAGACAAGTATTTGGTGGGGAATGGTTAATAAACACTAATTAAGTTGGCTACAAAGGAACCCTTGGGGAAAGATCAATATTATTAAGTGTTTAAACGAGCTTTTCCCATTTACTGAATCTATATGCAATCGGGCAGGCTGCAATTCCTCCCTCACATTCTAGCATTCTCCTCTCCTTTCATTTAAACTGAATGTTGGCTTACAGATCACACTCCTGCTCATCTCTGTCTCTCTAAAACAGTTTAAGTCCCCATACATACTTTACATATTGCATAACCTTGCTGAACACTGAATTATTGAGCCTGGTCAATATGTAATGCTGATACATCTGCTAGAATTCAAAATGTACATGAACAAGGCATAAAAGGGGGTTTCCAATTCCTTCCTCCAAGGTAAAAAAAAGTAGAGTGAAGATATGAATAATCTTGATTTTGGGTAGAAGGTACTGAGGCTACTCCCAGCCCTTTTTTTTTGAAACATGGTCTCACTAAGTGGCTGAAGGTCTCACTAAGTTTCTGAGGCTGGCCTCAAACCTGTGATCCTCCTGTCTCAGCCTTTCAAGTACTGGGATTAAAAATACATGCCACCATGCCTGGCTAAATAAACCTGATTTTAGCACAAAGTTTTGTGATGTAGAACTAAGAAGTCAGCCACAATCAGGAGAAATCACCAAGAACACAGGGTCAGAAGAATATTGTGCAGCATACTAAATGACTTTCATCAATTATTGGTTATTTAAATTGCCCCCTAGTTCAGTAGCATCAGTAATAGCTAGCATAAATGGAACTCACTCACAGTGTGGCAGGTACGGTACTAAGTGCTTTACATTTCATCCTTGTGGTCATTGTTTGAGGTAGGGACTATTATGATTCCCATTTTACAAGGAGTATTCTGAAGGTCAGATAAGTTAGGTAATCACTAAAACTTACGCAGAGACTAGGTGATAGAGTTAGAAGCTGGACTCAGGCAACTAAGTCCATGCTCTATGACAATCTTCCATTTTGCTCAAGATACTAAATCCTAATTTCATGAATCCTAGGGCCTCAGCCTTGGTGGAGAGGCTATCGACAAGTGCTTTATGCAGAACAAGAGGGCAGGTAATTGAACTAATGGCATATGCCAAAACATCAGTGAATATTTGTCAGGATAAAAGCTAGAAACACTGGAGGAAAAATAAAGTGATCAGAGAGGATACACTTAGAGTTAGGACCTTCACAGTTTCTACAAGAACACCTAACATTTTATGAGATATTCTCCTTATAAGTCAGGAGGAACAAGGAGGAAAAATAGTGGTTTTGAACCTAGGTTAAATGGGCACAAGGATGTCTTCATTCACTATCAGGTGACAGTTTGTGGGCATGTAAATGGACATACAGAAATTAATAGTAATTAAATTTGCAAAGGAGAATTCTTGTCCAGAAAGTGGTAGATGAGTTCAGAACACACCAACTCGAAATATGTGGTTCTAGCATAATGACTATTTTTATTTAAAGACATTTGAAATATAGCAAATGCAAAAAAATTCATTGATTTCTTCTTTTTCTTGAAAACAGGAGATGAAATTGCCATGTGGAGATACCTTTCTCGTATCAGGAAGAAAGAAACATTCTTATCATCAAGGATAGGAAGTTAAGACAGAATTAAAAAAAAAACAACTTGTTAAAATAATTCATGTCACAGAAAGCATATGAAATATGTGTATACTTTCTTCCAGCTAATCTATCTTATGTAAAATTCTCAAGCTCAACTAGAGACCCCAAGAGGGTTTAGAGGTAAAGTTTTACCTCCCTTGCAGTGGGAAATAAAAGCTTCCAGATTGGGGTTTTTATTAAGCCTGGTAAAGTCTGGGACATATTGTTGGAAGACAGTGTTGAAGAAGTGCAAATATCCTGTAAAAACAGAAGTACTCTTGGGAAGTTGGCCCTAAGTAATGAGAAATAAATGTCAAGAGAAAATTCATTCCTTGTCCTCTATAATTCCTACTAAAAATCATTTCATTTTTTAGAGGAGAAATGTTGTAGTTTTCCCTTTCTTAGTCTTGTCCTGTAAATCATTGTACATTTTACCTGTTGGGGCCTCCCTTACTGCTCCCAGGAATGAAATTGGGTTATCTTTACTTCTTCACATCAAATAAAGCTGTTAGTACACAATGAGCATTCAATGAATAGTTGAAGAAATAAAAACAGAAGAACAGGAAAGGAATGAGGAAGAAGCAAAAGGTAGGAAACAAGAGAGATGGAAACACACTATGAAATGGGATTGTAGAGCAAGTGAACTGGCCCTCCTTGATCACTAAGCCTTAAATCATTTTGCAAACACATTTCAAGACAGCTTATGTATGATACCATGCTCTACACATATAAGGTATAAATCTAAATCTAAACAGAATAACTTTTGCTCTCAGTCCTATTGAATTGTCTTTTGAATTTGTCTCATACTACTCTGTCCTTTTGTATATTTAGTGAAAATTGTGCAATACTTGTGGGATTTGGAATGGTTCAGAATGAATTCTAATGAAATTCTGTGAAGTCAGTCATCCTAACGCTAAGAGATACTTATCTTTTTTTCTCCCTCATAGAGCCAACTTAAAAGTTCTAACTACAGACAAGAGACTTCTATAGAGCAGTAATGTTTAAAACTCATTTCAAATCTCCTGAACAGTTTATACATTTTTAAAGATCAAGTTATGATTGCTAGAGTTGATTTCATTTTAAGGCCAATTAAAAGTCCTCATTACATGTTCCATGATAGTTATTTTACAAATACATAAATGTCTATTTACATAGAATAGCAAAACCTTTGTAAATAATACTTTTAAATATAGTCTCATTTTTGATATTTTAATAACTCTTCTATTGCTAGTTGTTTTCCATAAAAAATAAGCAAATTCAGAGTTGCCATCACCAGTAATAAACCGCATAAGTAGTACATACACTTGATATGAAATGGTTAAAATGACACTTGAGCTCTATGGTCTTTCTCTCAAGTGCATATAACTCCAGTCTAATCATGAGGTATACATCAGACAAATCACAGTAGAAGAACATTATACAAAGTATCTGACCAATACCAATCGAAACTGTTGTGGACATAAAAGAACAAAGAAAGAATGGGAAACTCTCATGGTCAAGCCATGAATGTTTAAGGAGCTGTAATGGTGAAATGTAATGTATGGTATTTTGCAACACTAAGAGGACAATATGTAAAAACTAAGGATTTGAATAAGTAGGAAATTTTGTTAATAATACATCAATTCTGAGTTATTAACTGAAACAAATGTAACCATACATGCCTTATATGATTACATATAAAATATTATATGTTGATGGGTTATACAGATAAGATATTAATAATAAAGTTGGTGGGTTATATGATTACATATAAGATATTAATAATAAAGTTGATGGGTTATATATATATATACTGTATAATCTTTGAATTTTTCTGTAAAGCTAAAGGTATTATAAATTTAAGAATTCATTTATGAGTCTAGTTAGAAATATCTATAGATCATAGGAAATTATAAAAATGAATAAAACCTTATATAAAGAAATGGAGTTTCTAGAAATAAAATGTATACATATATTAAAAACTAAAATACAATTTGAATGTATGCTATTAACTGTATATTAGAGAAAGATAAATAAGGAGCTAGTATACTGGAAAAAATTGTCAGGAAAAAAGTGAGCTATGCTCCCAACTCTTTTTTTTTTTTTTTTTAAACAGAGCCTTGCTAAGTTGTTAATTTTGTCCTCAAAACTGTGGTTCTTCTTCCTCAGCGGCACAAGTACTGGAATTACAGGCCTATGCCACCACACCCAACTTAAAACTTACATGTATATTTAAGATGTTATGTGTACTTTTACAATTATGCATACATTATGAAATGATTACCACTATCAAGTTAATTAACATATCACCTCAATACATAATCCTATTCTAAAATGTTAAACAAATGTAACTTTATGAAATAATCTGTGTGTGGCCAATGTGAACATCATGCAGATATACGTTGTATCTATTAAAAGGCAACCTATATTTAGTAATTTACACTTTTATAGTTTATAATTATTAACATGATAGCAGAACATATACTTAAAGATAGAATTATGAATTGGAAAAGAAGCAGAATGAGAAAAAAGAACTACAGTGAGAAGTGAATTATATTTCCACTTTGTAAAACTATGTCTTTTCCATTTTATCCTTTTTACATTGTCATTAAATTAATATAGATTCACAAGAGATATCTTACTAATTGGGATAACTGAATTTGGTGTAGAAAAAGATCAAAACTAAAGCAGACTAAACTCCTCACCAGGTTTTTTTTTTTCCTGGCAATTGTGACATTCTAGGTTTCATATCAAATTTACATTGTGGGAACATTTTATAACCTACATAAACTGTTTATTAAAAATAGCATGATTTCTAAGCATAACTTGTTAGATGTCTGAAAGAGGAAAGTTCTTCATCATATACTCATATACACACAAAAAATATGAAACAAACAGCTTTTGTAGTTTTAGGTGTATAAAATTTTAATGCTACTTTATGGTGACTAAAAATTGATCAATTAAGTAGAAAAAATGTGAAATCAAATTTAGTTAATATATTGAAATAAATTTATATTCTATTTAGAAAAATGATTCTAGTCTATTGCATAGAATAATTTTCCTACATATTTTAGGCTTTAGGTGAGTGTTAGTCATAATGGTATTGACAAAACATTTTATGTAGGCTCTATAAGTGTTAATTCCACAAAAAGCTGACTGTCAATATTTTCCCTACCAGCATTCTTTAAATCTTCAGAAATTCCTTGGAAATGGGATTCTTTTGACTGTCATTGTTGAGTGAATACCTGGTCATTTTCCTTAGGTACTCTTCCCTGTATGATATTGGGTAATATATTCTTGATTATAAAGAAACTTAATCCATCAGAGTCCTTCCAAGAATGTAGAAACTATTCAATGAAGCAAAATCGAATACTTACAGATTTAATGGATATGATGAAAAGTGAAAATGAAAATGTGAGATAAGAGAAAGATTTGCCATACCAGGAGGCTGCTACCAACCCTAGGCTGGATGGACAGAAGGAAAAGTGGTGTTGGCGTGGACCAGACGCCATGACTGTCCAAATGAAATCAGTGTGAGAATTTCTGCATGGAGTTGGTACTACAAGGAAGATGTATCTGTTACTGGAGGTACCACCTGATGCTGAGAGAGAGAATGAGAAAAATACCTTCCCTTCCCATTTTTCAATATCTTTAGAATCTTGCCTTCTACTGGCTGAAGACTAGTGAACATGAATTCAACTATGGTGGAGCCAGAGAAAAGAAACACTCAACACAGTAAGGTTTTGACACATCGAATTTGCTATAATATCAATAAGAATGCCAAAATGCACGAATCAGATAGCAAAAACAAAAGTAAGAAGTCTCTGCAATTGTTAAGACTCAAAAAACTCGGGAAGGAAATAGTGTTACCAGACTCCAGAAGTCGGGGCCATCTGGAAGAAGATAAAACTAAAGACATCCTTTTATCTGTAGTGTCTGCTGATATATTCATGAAATTTTCCTAGTGGATTTAAACGTCTTTGTTGGTGCACTCGCATTTTAATGTTTGCAGTGAGATCCTTGGAAATCTACTGAAGACTATTTTTTGTAGAGTATGTCTGTTTATTAAGGTTTGTCACAAATTTTAAGAGATTTTCATGATTACATATTTCCTAGACTATATAGTTACTACATATTCAAGCTCCACATGACTGGAAGGAAAAACCCATTGTATCACAAGTTCTCAGGAAATTTTTCCGCTTGGTGCTGAGGCAGAGACAAAAACAATTCCTGTTAATTACTTATGTGGATTGGCTTACTGATTCCCAGATTTATTCAGTAATACCCCTGCAAATTCCTTCCTCACTCAAGCTCTAGGCTTTTTTCTTCCCTTCTCCATGGTACTAAATCCTGACTATTACTTTAAGGTCTTCCTTGGACTTTTATCTATTTATTTATGATATGCTGGAATTTTTCTTGCAACTTTGTAAGGTTAGCTGTATAGTTGTTACAATAATATCTACTGTATTACCTAGTGTTTCTCTTTTCTCTTCCTTTCTCCCTCTTCCTTTCTTTCTTCCTTCCTTCTTCCCTTTCTCCCTCCCTCCCTCCTTCCTTTCTTCCTTTTCTTTCATACTGGGGATTGAACACAGGGGCATTCTACCTCCAAGCTATACCTCAGCCCATTTTTATTTCTCATTTGAAACAGGGTCTTACTAAGTTGATAAGGGTCTTCCTAAATTGCTGAGACTAGCCTCAAACCTATAATCTTCCTGTCTCAGCCTCCCAAGTATTGGGATTGCAAGTATGCATCACTGCACTTGGCTTTCCCTGCTTTTGAAATAAGTGTTTTCAGGACCACTAGCTAAATTTTAATATTCACACAAGTGGAGATAAAGGAAGAACTTCCAAGAAAAGAGCTTCATTTCCAGATTCTTATTTCCCCACTCTCCCAAAGCTTCTCTACCTGAGAACACATACACTGGTTATCCGTTTCTGCTACCCTTTTATTTATTTTTTTATTCTTTTTTCTTTTTTAATGGTACTGGGGATTGGACCCAGGTGCATTCTATTTCTGAGTTACACCCCCAGTCCTATTTTTTCTTCCTTATTTTGAAACAGGGACTCTAAGTTGCAGAGGGCCTCACTAAGTAACTGAGGCTGGCTGGGAACCCGGATCCTCCGTTTTCAGCCTCCCAAGTACTGGGATTACAAGAGTGTGCCACGATGCCAGGTTCTGCTGGTCTTTTAGAAATGACCCTTCTATTACTTTAACATATGATGTATGCCATATCTCATATGGGTCATTTTCATGGATACAGAAACTTCTGGTCTGCCAAATGACAGGTCAATTTGGGTCCTGACCAAGAAAGTCAATGACTCTAAAAATGGAGAAACAGATTTTTGAACAAGTCAGATGCTTTTTAATTTTTACTTGTTGCCCCCCCCCACACACACCCAAAAAGGATAGGAACCTAATTAACTCAGTTCATGAAAAATGTTTAATAGCAAGTCACAATGTGCATTTTGGCATAAAAGTTCCAAAGTTTTCAAAGAATTAAATAATATTACCATATGAATTTCTTTTTTTTTCTCTACTACATTTTGTGACTATGATTATATGATTTCTTAATGACTCCATTTATACATGAGCATACATACACACACATACATACACACATGGCATGGAAAAAATTCATGCTATAACTAGCTTTATTAGAAAATAGCTATTAAAATGTGGCTATTTCAAAATTATAAAAACTACTCAGCCCCCATCCTCCGAGTAAGACATACATTTTATAATTAATTTTACTTTTTGAGATTATTTCCAAATTTTGTAATATATTCATGTTTTTGATAAATGATATACTAGAAATAATTTCAATGAAAATTTTAATGCTTTGAATACTGTGGTACTATTATATTAAAATGTAAATTTAAATACATATATTTGTTGCAATTGAATATGTTAATTATAAAATGCTTTCAAATATAAAATACATTAGAATAATTTTCTGTGGGGAAGTGGAAAATATATTAGTTCTTTTACCTTGGCTTAATAAAACTGTTGCCTGTGCTTATATGTCTTCTACCTAGCTAAGTAAGATGAATTAAAATTTTCAGTGGCTCACAAATATTACCAGAATGCATTGGTTTAAACTGAACATTTCATGTTATATGTGTTCAAACACTTAGGTAGTTTTACTATACACCCAAATAACCCCTTACGAAATTAAATATAAAATGTAAGAACTGATTTTTTGCCTCATATCAATATACGTCAGTCTTCTTTGATATGTATAGTCTCTATCATCAGAACAGCCTATTTTATCACAATTGTATTATAAAAGAAAAAAAGATTCAAGTCATAACTTCTGTTTCTAGAATTTGTTAGTATGATTATTGAACATAAATTAGACAATATTTTCTTCCTTTTTTATTTGCTGTTTATTCTAATGAATAGAAATAATTTTTTGCTAATATATTTCCAGATGAAAGAAACTAATCCAAAGGTCTTAATTAGTATCACGATTTTTTTTTACACATCCATCAGATTCTCCATGGACCATGTGTTTCATTCAGTCAAGTGTTCTTCTTCTAACTAAAGCTGTTTAAAGAAAAGATTATGGCAAATTGATTACATTATTCTTTTTTAAAATTTAAGTTGAATTTAATACTGGAACATTTTAAAAAATATTATTAGAGTTTATTTTGACTTTGCTCTATGAACTCAGGTTCCTCATTTGACTCTAACACTACAAAGAAGTTTATAGCTCTTGGTTTCATTGATAAAGTTTCAAGTCGACATCCAGGTCTCTGGCTATCGTTTTTCAAACATCTATGCATGCACATGTGCATGCACACACACCTGTATTTGCACACTTTTCCCAAGGAAAGCATAATGAATAGAAAGAAGGGCAGAGTGGCAGGTCTAGAGTAGTGACAAGGATAACAGAATTTGAGGTAGAGGCACTGGATCTGAGTTTCACATTTTAGGGCTGAGATACCATGTCTGTGTCTTTAAAAATGTAAACAAAGATCTTAGTGTCCCCCCTCCCCCCATCACCTTCCAGTTAAGTCAAATTCTTTGTTCACCTAAGGATTCTCCTTCTTCATCTGGAGTCCCTGTTAAGAATGTGGGCTATAGCCAGGCGTGGTGGTGCACGCTTGTAATCCCAGCATTCGGGAGGCTGAGACCAGAAGATCCGGGTTCGCGGCCAGCCTCAGCTACCTAGTGAGGCACTCCGCAACTTAGTGAGACTCGGTTTCAAAATAAAGAATAAAAAATAGGGCTGAGGGTATAGCTCGGAGGTAGAACGCCCCTGAGTTCAATCCCCCAGTACGGCAAAAAAAAAAAAAAAAAAGAATGAAGTGGTGCTAATTGTGCTCTGACAATGATTGATATGTCGTAAATGTATACGTAATCCTGTTGTACTCAAGAAATGTATAAAAAATCCATGCTGAATAATAAAAATAAAAAATAAATAAGTAAATAAATAAACAAAGATCTCAGTGTTTATGTCACTGACAGGAATGTTGGGAATGATCAAGAGAAAGTTATGTACAATACAAAGATCTTAATGAAAAAAGAAAAAAAAACCTAAGCAAAAATTTGATTCCATGAATATAAACTGTGAGACCTAGAGCAAATGAAAAAAACATACATGGGCTAACCCCTGGCAAAGCTATGTCTAGTGACATAGTAAGTTAATTAGTTCTTGAACTCCTGTGTCAGTATTATTGCTTCCCTCAAGGCCAGGTGTGAGGAAGTGGGCACAGCTTTCCCACAGGCTCTGCTCTACAGCCTCCTCCACCCACTCTCAAGTTCCTGTTTCCCTGTTTTTCCCTCTATCTTTAGGAATTAGTAATCCAACGGATAATAATTAATATCTCTTAGTAGTAACTAATACTAAAATCTAAGATTTACTGAAAATTTACCACGTGCCAGAGAATTTATCTTGCCTTAGTTTATTTAACCCTTGTAACAACCCTACCAGAGAAATTCAATTATTGTCCCCATTTCATTGCTAAGGAAACTAAGGCCCAACACAACATGAAAAAGTTACATAGCTAGTAAGGCTGTTGATATTTGTTCTAATACAGTTAGACATTTTTCAAAGAGGAATGAGACTGGTAATAATTAATGAGGTTGGAGAACTAAATATTATTTGTGGATTTCTAAAATGCAATGACTCAAAAATTTGTGGTCATTTTCTCAAAAATTTTCAAAGGGTAAGTGGATAAACTGTGATTTAGAATATTATGGTTGGAAAGATGAGATGAGTAGGTATGCGGAGCAAATATTAAAACAAATGTAGTCACACTATATTTGATGGACCTAAGAAATTGTAATACATCATCGCTCTGAAGTTTATAACTTATGTTTCCTGGCACATCTTTAGAATGCAATGAAAAAATGACTGCGAGTTTTGGGGTGGGTATGTGGGAGTAAGATTTGGAAACTTCCACTAATATTGGTAATGAAACTATCCTTTATATCATTGGCTCAAAATTATAATTTTTATTATAACTTTAATTATTATAATTAACTATTAAAATAAAAGAAATAAAATATACTTAATTACTTTAACAAAAAAGTTTAATATGAACCATTATTTCAGTCTGTGTGTAGATTCTACGTCCTTATATTTTAAAAGATCCTTGGGCATTCTATAATGTAGAAAGAAAGAGTAATATAAATAGCCTTTGAAATCTTATGCCCATTTGCTTTCTCAAGTGTCTTTTATTAGGGTAGGCTTAATATGTTTTTTTTCTTGTGGTACTGGGGATTGAACCTGGAGTCACTGTACCTCTAAGCTGTACTCCTAGCCCTATTTCATTTATTTATTTATTTATTCATTCATTCATTCATTCATTCATTCATTCATTTTGAAACAGGGTCTTGTTAAATTGCTGAGGCTAGCCTTGAACCTGTAATCCTCCTGTCTGAGTCTCTCAAATACTGGGAATACGGGCTTAAGCCACCACATCTGACATAATATATCTAGGCTCAATATTCACTGAGAAAAACAAATGTGCCTATTGTATTAGCCCAATAAAGTCTGTCTCCAAGAGTGGCAGAAGTCCTTTGTATTTACATACAAATATCGAATATAATAGTTGCATCCTAAGATTAACTCCCCAATTTAGGCTGTACAGATTTATTATGATGGTAATAATTTAATAAATTAGCAAAACAACCTATTTATAAATCTCTTTTGAATCTGTGGTTATTGCTTATTTGAAAAACACAATAGGTTTTCTTTCAATATTAGCAAGGAAATAAAGAACAGCATAAATTTGAATATTGTTTTTATTCATTCAATAACTAAATAACTAAAAGACTTAACCCATCACCATGCTAAACACAGTGCCTGTCTTCAAATAGCAAATTCAATAGAAAAAAATGTGTAAGCAAATAACCAAAGTTTTATTTAATGATGAGGATATGTGAGATATTATGAAAGATAGAGGAAGAAAAATAAGTCTTCATATTATTATTATTTAATATTAACATTCATATTAAATAATTATTAATAATAATAATTTTTCAGTCTTCTAATTTTGGACTGGACTACGCATTTGAAATACATTTAATGGCACTGAATCTTGCAGTTTTACAACTTCTTATAGCTGTATAATATACAAGCAGACACAATACTGAAATAACCATGTATATACTGCTTACTGAATATATGAAAAGTAATATAGCTCTTCATTCAGAACTCAGATAATAAATGAGTCAACTAACACTCTTAAAGCATCTTTTTTCCTTCCTGACAACCGCTAGCAGCCTCAACTGAGTTAGTATCTTTCATGGGATTTCTCAGTTTGATATAGAATGTTTCTCATGTTCATATATAATAAAAATAAGGATTATGCAATAGGTACTCCTTTGTTTTTGACTTCCTTCTTCAAAATTATGTTTGTGATATTTATCTATATTGTTGTATAATTTTTGGTTATATATTTTTATTGCTGTACCATTTCATTGTGTAAATATATCACATTTTTTATTCTGCTGATAAGCATTTGGTGACAATTTTTGATTGATGGCCAGTTTTCACCACTACAGAAGATATGGCAATGAACATTTTAGAGCATCTTGTTTGTTATATTAAAGTATACCCTTATACTGGACATAGCTATGACTGGAGCTATTAGAATAAAGGGTTTGCAGATGTACATCTTTAGTAAACAGCAATAGTGTTTCTAACTGAGTATACACACTTCCTAGCAATCACTATTCTGATTACCCTGTATCTTTGCCAAAGGTTGCCCTTATCTGTAATTTTAATTTTCGCCCATAGTAGTTGGAGTTGTAGTGCTACCTCATTCTGGTTTTAATTTGCTTTTGCCTGCTACCTTTTAATACTTATCTGTTTTAGTTTTTTATGTTTGAGCTTAAGGTAACTTTGAGTTAATATGTGCCTAATTTATACCAATATATATGAGGTAAAGACTCAAATTTGTTTTTCCCAACACTATTTATTAAAGTGACTATTCTTTGCTAAGTTACCTTTGAGTTTCTATCAAAAACTCAATTTAGCGTTTGTATGTATGTGTACTTCTGAACTCTCAGTCTGCACCATTCATCTACTTGTCTTTATGTCAAAGTTGCACATTTATTATTTTGGTATTTTAAATAAATTCTGTATCAAGTAATACAAATCCTTCAACTTTCTTCTTCATAAAATCTACTTTAGTTATTTCACAACCTTTTTTTCAAATTAATCTTATAGTAACTTATATTTATATAACTAGAGCATTCTGAAATTTTGACTGAAATTATGGTGAGTCTAAAAATCAAATTGTGGGAAATTGACATTGTAACAATATTGACCGTTTTGAGCCATGATCATAGTATATCTCTCCATTTATTTAGCTCTCAATTTCTTTCAGCAAAATGCATTTTTTAGCAAAACCTATATGTAGATTTTGCATGTATTTTGTCAGGTGTATCAATAAAATTTCCATATGCTTAGTAACATTTTAAAAGGCATTACTTCTTAATTTCAAATTTTAATTGTTTGTTGCTAGCTCATAATAATGACATTTATTTTTATACTGATCATTCATGCTAGAAACTTAGTAAGCTCAGTCATTACATCCAATTGTTGTCCTGTTAGACTTCATAAGGTTTTCTATTGACTATCATATCAGCTGTAAATAAAGTCAATCTTATTTGCTGTATAATTCATCTACTTTGTGGGAGGAATTTTGACTACAGTTTCTGTTTCTTTAATACATATATGGCTATTCATACTATTGTTTTTTGAGTGAGCTATGGCACATTTCATCTTTCAAGTCATTTGTCCATTTCATACATTGTCAAGGGCATTAGCATCAGGTTGTCTATAATATTATTTTATTTTAAAATCTATATGGCTTATAGTGATATGAGCTATCAGTTGTTGGTAATTTCTACTCTTTCTCTTTCTTCCCTTTATAACATGGGTAGAATTTTGTCAATTTTGTTGATCTTCTATGCTTTTTTATACATATTGCCATTCTTTTTAAAAATTTTTCTTTAATTTTTTAATATACTATTTTATCATTTACTTTCCTATTTTTTGTTGTTTTCTAGTTTTGGAATTTATTTAATTGATTTAAATACATTATTAAAGCTGGGCATAGTGATAAACACCTGCAATCACCTGTAATCCCAGTACTTGGAGGCTTAGACAGGAGGATCCCAGGTTGAGACCAGCTTTAGCAACTTAGTGAGATTCTCAGCAACCTAGTGACACCCTGTTTCAAAATAAAAAATAAAAAAAGGGCTAAGGAAGTAACTAGAGGTAGAATGCCCCTAGGTTCAATCCCCAGTACTACAAAGCTGGGAGCAGGGCTGGGGTAGAGTACACCTGAGTTCAATCCCTAGTAACATACAAAATAAATGAATAAATATATTACTAAAACATTGTTTCAGTTTTCACATTAATGAATAAAGAGCTGAAAAGTAATCACTCCTATCTGCAAAACAATAATAAAACAAAAACAGATAAAAAATGAAAATCAATCCCTCTTAGATCTGTTAGAAAATTGATGTCACAAAGCAAATTGATTCTCTAGAAACTTGAGAGACGGACAGATGGAACAGTTCACCAATAAAAGAAGCCCAGGAGCCAATGCCTGCAAATGGAGTCATCAGCAGAGGAACATTTCAAGCTGTAATTGATAAATTACTGGATGTCAGTGTTGACTAGTTTTAAGAATTAAAAACTATGAGGGAGACACATCTTTCTAACTTTCCTAAGTTTTATATCTCAGGCTCCATCAGGTTTTCACTGAAGATTAGAAAAAAAAAAAATCCCTCAAGCTTTGGCAGAGGGAGGAGGAAATTACCCATCACTCCTTGCTTTCCTTACCAGCATTGTTCTCATCGGATACTATACCAACAAAGTATAACCAACCGGTTTTACCAACACCTACCTAACAAGTGAGGGGAAGGAAAATACCAAATTCAACCTCAGTAACAAACTGACACCCAGTCACAGAACAAGAAAACACCTTCCCACCCTCCTTCCACAATTGCCACCATATCATTAGTGCTAATTCTCAGGATAATGGGTTCGACTGATAATCTAATGGTGAGGTAATGCACTACAAGAATGCATCAAATAAGCCTGCACTCTATCCGGCATCCCTCTGAACCGGGAGCGAGATTCCTCACTGATCATGAGATAAGTAATACATGTCCCAAGTTCTTCTCCCACACTTTGCATGAACAGACTTCATCTGGCTCTTCATGTTGCTAGGTAGGATTTGGCCTTTAGAAAACCAATGTAATGGTGCTATTCTACTTACTGCCATTTCTGTGAGTTGTAAATGTTTTTTGTCAATGATCCAGTAATCTGGGGTCTCTTGCTAGTGCCTATAGAACTGTATCAACTCATAATTTATTATCATATATGGTTGTGGTAGGAAGTCTCTGGATTCTAGTTCTCATCCACATGGTCAAGTAATGCAGCAAGTGATAGAGTTGGTTAAAAAATATTTTTATTACCACATCGTTTAATATTATTTGTGATTCGAAAATCACTGAAGATTAGTAAAACATTGGAAGATTGGCCTAATATTCTTCAGAATTTTTTAGATATGACTTGCTTCTTTATTTAAAATTATTTGTCTTATGACTTATTATAGAGAAATCTTTTTATAGGCCTTATATAGATTATTCTTTCTTTACTATCAGAAGTAGATTCAATTATATTATTATTAATATAATATAATGTAATTGTAATGTAATGTTATACATAATTTAGGAGAAACATTTAGTATTTCAAAACAATTTAGAATGGAATATAGAAAAATCAAAAAGTAATCCTGAAAGATTTCATGAGCTGGGTACAGTGGCATACACCTGTAATCTCAGTATGTGGGAGAATGACACTGGAGGATTACAGGTTCAGCCAGCCTCAGCAATTTAGTGAGATCTTATTTCAAAATGAAAAATAAAATAGAACTGGGGGTGTAGCTCAGAGGTAGAATGCCTATAGGTTTAATCCACAGTACCACCTCTAAAAACTAACTAAGTAAGTTAAAATTATTTCAGGACCAAAATTATCTTTAAAAGAAGGCTTGAGGGTATAGCTCAGTGATAAGGTGTATGATTAGCATGCTTCAGACCTTGGATTCAATTCCAACGTACTATGCAACTTATACTTGCACACTGTCCATCCTGTGCAAGCTATACACAGGGAGTTAAGTCCCCCTTTGGCCCTAATGGAGCCCTTTTAAAAAAAATATATATATATATATGTATATAAAATATATGTATATATATTTATGTATATATATATTACTGTATATATCACTGTATTATACCCTGTATTATACCATACAGTGATACACACTACAGCAGGAATTGGAAATGGGCAGAGATCATTATTCACAGGTCAAAGGAAGGTGGCCTAGGATTGAATAGGGTTTTAAAATATGTCCTTTCTGCCCCCAGGCTCATCTTGTACTCCAATGCAAGTATGGTAACAAAGATTGAATGTGCTCAAATATTTCCCCAGAAAATATCTTTGAAGTCCAAGTTTCAATCAAAATCATAAGATGGAATTAGGATAGTTTCAATGCATTAAAACTATATGGGAATTTGGCATAAAACAACGGATCCGAAAGCACAGTGTCAGGGACCATAGCCAGAGAAATCAGATTCAAAGCTTAGAGGTATATAAAGATGAGAATCAAGGACTAGATTATAAACTGATGGAACTATAACTTTTTATTTATTTATTTATATATTATTTGTTTATTTATTTACAATGTTGAGGCTTAAACCCAGGGGCATTTTACCTGTGAGCTATGTCTCCAGCCCTATTTTATTTATTATTATTATTTTTTTGAAACAGGATTTCACTAATTTGAGAAGGACCTTGCTAAGTTGCTGAGGCTGGCCATGAATCTGCAATCCTCCTGTCTTAGTCTCCCAAATCCTGGTATTACAGGTGAGCACCACCATACAAGACAACCTATAACTAACTTTAAATAGAACAAGTTATAATTTGCTGGCTTAAAGTTAGTGGTATCAGGGAGAGGGTTGCCTCCGGTCATTTCTAGAACTACATATTTTATATTTTCATTTGAAAATGTAGAGTTCTTCCATTAATATGTATATTTAAATCTAACTTCATTTTATTCATTCACACTGAATTTTTTAAAGTATGTTGATTATAACTGGAAATAATGAAGTTGTTTTCCAACATTTTTTTAAAGTACGAATGTGGAGAGCCAGAGAAAGAAGATCCTTTTCTCCTGATACTATTTTAATGTTTCTCATTTTTCAAAGAACACCCTGAGGCAAAGTCTTGTATCTGTTACAGAGACATTAAAATAAATCTCAGTTCCCATTAGGCATTTGCACATATTACTGAACAGTCTTTTCTGCATTTCATTAGTATCATCAATGAAAAGGATGGCATAAAAGATATAGTAATTAATGAATATCAAATACATCATATTTTGCTTTATTCTACACTTGAAGATTAAAAAAATGTGTTAAACATTTCTATTTTTATTTCTTTTGCTTCAAGTATGATACAATAAGTGAAACATGTAGCTCTAATGTTTTGCTTAGAAGGTTCTTAATGGTAACTGATCAAACCATAGGAAATAACACTAATGAAGTATAGAAAGTACATCTAATTCTTTAGATTAACTTCATCACTTACCTATTTCACATGATTCACACTTCTATATTTAATGGCTTGAACAAAAATTATACTATTAATTTATTTTAGCATACTATTAGATATTTGTACAAAAGTATGATTATCTTTAAAGAAAAAGCCATTCAGCACAATACAACATATTGTAGTTTATTATAGGACATAGGCAATGCATTTTATTGACGAAAATTCTTAACCAATTGGGAATAGAAGGAATCTCTTTATGAGGATATGTATAGGAAGAATGATAATTATAATAGTAATTAAAATTTTATTTTGTTTCAAGGTTGTTTTATAAAACAAATTGCATAGGCAGAAAGTAAATCAATCTCAAAAGACATATAACTTCTGTGATTTCTGAGGACAGCCCAAAACAATATGCTAAAAAATTCTGCAGGTAATTTTATTGTGTGTTTATAATTTTTGTTTCTGTAATTTATTTCAAATTATTAGATGAGATGTATCAGAGAAAATTTAAAATTTAGGATTATAACTGAGTAACAGTTCTGCTCTAAGAAACTTTGATCTACTTTATATTTATAGTGTCACTGTTGCATCTCTTTCTAACATACTTGCTTTAATATTAAAAGCCTGTGGTGTTCAATTTTTCTTCCCCAGGAGGCCATGACTCTGTAGACTACATGATATTGACAATCCTTTACTCAAAAATACATCTTAAGCGGACCATTTGCCCCTTTCACAAGGTTGCAAAATGTGACCACATTTTATTCCTGTTGAGAACTGCTAGAAAAATATAATTAATTTTAATAATAGTTAGCTTCATCACAGAAAATATCTCCATATTCATTCCATAATAATGAGAAATAGATCAAAAATAGGGCATAGGGGAGGAAGGACTTTTACAGCTTCCACTTGGGAGCCAGCTAGAAATAACATTTTAGCATCCCTCCTTTATTGGTACATATACCTTTATATGATTTTGATGTTACGGTCTTTAAAAATATTTATTAATTTATTAATTTTTATAATTATGAAAATGAAACCTAAACTTTATATAACATCAACAGAATGCAGAGCACTTTGAGAAAGGAAATGTGAATCAATTTTCAGCAGATTCAGTTGGCCAAATATTTGAATCTAACTAATCTAATTCAGCTAGTATCTGAATACTAATATCGAGGATTCATTCTCCCATTGTTTTGTATAGTTCCACTCAAGTAGTGGTCAATATTTTATTCATCTACCTGGCTTTGATCTTCTTAGCTGGAAAGGATATGGAAAGTATATTTATCTGTCCATCAATTCATTCATTTTTGTTGTTGTTGCCACAATGTTGAGGAATTTCTACAAGATTTGATGACAGATAGATGGAACAAAAAATATAATTGGTTGACCATTAATGACTTCCGCTCTGGAGACAGAGTGAACCCTTGAGATAAGAATAGTTAGAAGATGCTTTATTCCTCCACACTCACTGGATCCATAAAAACAAAGATATTATAAAACATAGAAGAAAAGAATAAGTATGTGGGTGTGTGTTGACTGTGCTGAAGCATGATTTTGAAATTTGGAGAGAGAGAGAAAAAAAGAGAGAGATAACAGTGATGGTAGAGAACTCCACTTCTTGGGAGAACATTCACAATTTCTGACCTTTAACTTTCTAACCAGATACAATTTTACACAATAATCCCTGTGTTTAACCATCTTTTCAAATTATTTATTTAAGGAGGAAAGCCAAATGGAAAATAGTGCGGGCATTTTCTGATTGATTTTGGTTTTTCATAAGTTTTGTAGCACGGATTAGATACATAGAAGGGTACAGAGTGGAACCTTTCTCCTTGCCCCAGGATCATCAGAATGGCTAATGTTTTAAAAATACAAAACAAACAAATATACAAAACTGTACTCCACAACCTATGATTACTGCAAAAAATTAAGACTGGGCACATTTTTTTTCAGAGTACACTAATAGCTAAAGGAGACAATGAGGGGCTGCACGGGACAGTCATCAGGCTCAGGGACACAGCTATGCAGGATTCTTGCTAAACAGCAATTTATTTTTTGGGATGGAAAAGAATATTACCTTTCCATTTCAAGGCAAGTATAGAGATTCTAAGGAAATGACTTGTAGAACAGAGAGCTTAGGAAGACTGAAATAAAGAAAGGTAAATATCTCACTTTCTACCTACAAGTCTGTTTAGGCATACAAGCCTTACACCTATGTGAGAAGGAGAGAAGAGTTAGACAGTAGAGTTGTGGAGGTAGGACAGGTATTCATACCTTACAATATGGTATAAAAGAGAATGCATGAAATTCCCCTCAAAAATGCAATAAATATATGAAAATAATGTTAAATATCCCTAGCAGTCAGGGAAATGCTAACCAAAACTACATTGAGATTCCATCTACCTCCAGCTAGGATGGTAATCATCAATAATGCAATAATAATAAATGCGGTGAGGATGTGGGGAAATAGGACCTCTTATACACTGTTGGTGGGATTGCAAATTAGTCCAACCACTATAGAGGTCAGAAAACTAGGAATGGAACACCATATTAACCAGCTATACCACTTTTTGGTATCTTTTCAAAAGAATTATAGTGAGAACACTATAGTGATGCACAAATATCTGTATTTATAGAAAAACAATTCACGATAGCCAAATTATGGAGCCAACCTAGATATTCATCAATAGAGGATCCATAAGGAAAATGTGATACACACACACACACACACACACACACACACACACACACATTACATACATACATACATACATACATACATACAATGGAATTTTACTCAATCATAACATGACAAAAGTATGTCATTTGTGGAAAAATGGATGGAACTAGAAAATATTATGGTAAATGAGATCAACCAGTCTCAGAAAGCCAAGGGTCAAATGGTTTCTCTCATATAAAGCTAGAGAGAAAATAGGAAAGAAAAGGGAGTTTAGGTAATTGAGAAGAGTGACCAGTAGAATAGTGTAGTGGGAAAGGAGAATGGAGGTGGGAAGGAGAAAAGGAAAAACTGAAGAAAGAAACATTTCAATTGTGGTATGCCCACATATGAAGGTATCAGTAACAATCTCATTATTATGTATGGGAGGGGTAGGACCTGAAGGGAAAAATACCAAGACCTATGTGCATGTTTGTATGACTTTGACACTCACTAGGTTATATAACTACAATGCACCAATAAAAGTATATATTTTAAAAAAGCCAAATGGAGCCTGGCGTGGTGGTGCACGCTTGTAATCCCAATACTTGGGAGGCTGAGGGAGGAGGATTGCAGGTTTGTGGCCAGCCTCAGCTACTTAGTGAGGCCCTCTTTAATTTAGTGAGACCCCCGTTTTAAAAATAAAAAATAAAACAGGGCTAAGGGTGTAGCTCAGAGATAGAATGCCCCTGGGTTCAATATCCAGTAACAACAACAACAAAAAAAAAAACCAACTGGAAATTACAAGAGTATCTTCCATTTTGGTGGCATTTCATCCAGAGTGCCAGCAGCCTGTGGGATATCCAGCGCAAAGGCATGTCAGCTTCAGGCAGCAGATGAGGAACTGAGAGTGAGCCCAGCCACAGGGGAACCTTCCACAACAGAGAAATGGAGGGTGGGGAGGAACCACAGTATACCACATGAATTCAAAAAGGAATTTTGAGAACCATTCTTTGGCAAGAGGGTTGGGAGACCAAGCATGTCTTCCAAGATAATCTTCTTTGGCAAAAAAAGACTGTTTTGAGCTGAAGACAGTTGAAAACATATGCAAGAAAGCTCTCATCTCTTTCTATTTGTGGAAAAGCAGGGCATGGATTTAAAAAAAAAACAAAAAACAGAAGCTATCTTCCCTGAGGACAACCTTAGACCCTTTTTGGCCTAGAGATATCATGAAAGAGATCTACATTAACAAGACATTCACTGGATATTATCTGCTATTTGTTTATCTTCCCACAATCTGAGGCCCTTGAAGACCCTGAACTCCCTTTCCTTTGTCATGTTACTTCCTAAATATTCTGTTCTTTGTTGAAGATGCTATATCATCTGGAACTCAAAACCATCTCTTTGAGAATCACCTACTTCCTGTGTCTCTTTCATGCATATATGCACTACTTTATTAATGTGACTTCTTTTTTTAACAGTGCTTCATTCCAACTAAGATCTTATGAGGGATAAGAGAAAAGTAATCACTTTTCTCTCTACAAAGGCATTGGTATTTCATCAGGGTAAGTCCAAGAAATAAGAGACACCCAATGGAGTCAGGAGAACTGTGACCAGTTAAAAGAACATAGTTTTTCCCCTGTTTCTCCTCATTTCATCTACACTGAAGAAGCCAGGCTTCAAAAGAAAGAAAGAAGACCCAAGATTTTACTACAGATTTAGAAATAAATGATGTTTAAACCAAGATTACAAATTTGTTATACAGAACACTAAAGTGTATGTAAGTGTGTGTGTGTGTGTGTGTATACGTGCACCCATTTGGTTTGGTTTATGGTACTGGGAGTTGAACCCAGGGGAGTTGTACCTCTGAGCTACACCCTTATCTCTATTTTTTAATTTTATTTTGAAATAGGATCTCATTAAATTAGCATGTACAAGCCTGGAACCTGTGATCCTCCTGTCTCAGCCTCCCAAATATTGGGATTACAGGCTTTCATCACCATGCTCAGAACACTAAGTTTTAATGACTATAGTGTCTGTACTATTTTTAAAACCAGCCAAGTTTCCATTAAGATACAAGAAAGAAAAATATATCCAGGCTCTGATGAAAGGGATGATTGTAGAAAACTGTTCCAGGTTCCTATTTACTGATGAAGACTCTTTAAGAAACTTGTTACAGACAGGAAACAGGGACAAGAAAGACCAAGGCAAATGTATCCTAGCATTTTTTACTGTTGCAACCACAAATCGAGATTAAAATAATATATTACTTTTTGCCATAGTTTAATCTGGGTATAGCATACTTCCAACAACTTCCAATTTAAGCAGCTTGACAGTTATTTGAATAGTTGTCAGAGAGGAATAAAACCAAGTAAAGAAGAAGCAGAAGAAAAAGGGGGGGGGGACAGGTGTTATAAAAAAATTCATCCAACCTGCATTCCCATCATTCTTTGCAAAGCTACCTTTCTGTTCATTCTCATTTCATTAGCAATTTAGTGTTTAGCATGTTGGTTACAGTAGCTAAGTGTTAATTGGCTATTTGGCATGTTATGCCAAGATGAACCTGATTAATTAAAAGAGGAAGCTCCATCCTTTGAGCAACATGACTAGGGCACTGATGTTGATGCCTCAGGTTCAGTATATAATGAGACTTGTAGCTTCCGGCAAAGACAGGCTGCTTGCTCTCAGTCGCTGGCATTGCACCGAATTAAGTATTAGCTCTGTAGTGGACCCCTGCTTATCAGCAACCTTGCTATTACTCTACCGACCCTGATGTGCATAAGCAATATTTTCATCCTCTTCCCAAGAGATTTATCTGGCTGTTGAAGTAGAAAATGAATATTTTACAGTTCACTTGTCTGATCAATTACCTACAAGCTGCTGCAGTATTTTATAGCCAGTGGGAGAGCTGTGTAGGTGATGATAGAAAATCTGGAGGGAATCTCTTAGCCAACTACACAAAAGGGAATAAAACTGTGAATAAGCCATCAGTAATAACAGTTCTTTGTTCATGTGGGTCTAGCCAGAAATTACAGTGTAACCAATTAATGTACTTAAATGATAGTCAGTAGAATGTGAATTCGAGGTGAGGAAACCTTACTGCTTGATTGGAGGATAGCTGACATGCAGAAAGGTCTAAAGCCAACTTTTCTGAAGGTGACTTCTCCCTTAGTCCTGCCATTTTTGTCTTCAGTAATCAGATGAAAATATATTTTCAGTGACACTTTGGGATTTAAAAAGTAAAAGTATATAAATGTGTTTACATGAAGAAATGTTTTGTTTCTATTTTTGTCATTGTAGAATGAATTGAATGGTTTATTTTGTCCCCTACGAGACATATTCTAAGACTCTAAGATCTGTTAAAGTAGATTACATTTTAATTGAAGTCCAATCTTTAATTTTTTTAGAATTCCTCATACTTTAATATTTATAAACTATTATTGGAATGACATTTATATTATAACACAATCATCCTAAAATACATAAATGTATAGCTAAAATATGATAAAAAATATTTGATCCCAGACACAATACCTGGGAAGTATATCTATTTAATACATCCTACTATCAGTGTCAGAATATAAAGCTGCCTTTGAAAAGACAGACTAAAAAAATTATACACTGCTTTGTAACTTCTGAAAAAAAAAAACAAAGATACATCATTTTGTTTGACAAAGAGAAATGAGAGAAGGTTTTGTTTATATACAGTGATGATGAAAAGTTTTTTTGATGACTTAATGAAAAGATGGTAAGAAACATAAGTATTTTCTTAAATATCCATCAGTTTGCCTTTTTAAATTTATTTTTATTAATCGATGCACTGTAATCATACATCTTTGTTAGGTACAAGCTGATAAAGGCATATATGCATGCATTTCTCATTTAACCCCTTCCCCAATTCCCACCCCACTCCCTTGCCCTCCTTTCTTTTCAAGTTCAGTTTAGTGATTGACCTTAATATATTTTTTAAAATACATCATGTGCATTAGGGTGTCTCCCCCTACCCCCTACCCCCTTCCTGTCCATCACCATCAGTTAAGTCAACTTCTTTGCTTATCTAGGGCTTCTCCTTTTTCATCTGGAGTCCCTCTTATGCCCCATCTTCTCCCTAGCATCTGCATATTATGGATAACATATGTTTTTTTACTCTTTGTGACCGAGGCATGTGTGTCTCTGCTTATAGTTGCACAATTCACAATTGCCAAACTATGGAAACAGCAAAGATGTCCATCGACAGATGAATGGATTACAAAACTATGAGACATGTACACAATGGAATTTTGCTCAGCCATAAAGAAGAACAAAATCATGTTATTTGCAGGAAATGGATGCAACTGGAAAACATTATGTTAAGTGAGATTAGTCAATTTGTAATTTTAAAATGTGTATTTGAAAATACTTTATTTCCAAGTTTTCATAGCATATTTTATGTTACTCAAGAAAATATTCTCATCAGTTGATAACTTCACATTAAAAAAAAACTAAGAATTATGCCTTAAAAGATTAAAATGGATAGAGAATGCACATGTTTGTATGTAAGTGCATGCAAGATTTGACATTCTTATTACCTCGTCCTATCACAGTTTATTTTGTGCTTCTTTCCCCCTTCCATCAAAGCTATTGAATGGCAAAACAAGTTTGTATAAAGGAGAGGAAATTTTAATCATGGATAAAGCATTTAAACTTTAAAGTGAATTGTAGCCTGGCATAATACTCTATAATCCCAGTAGTTGAGGTGTTGAACGGGAGGATCACAGGTGTGAGGCGAGCAATACGCAGTAACTTAGAGACATCCTGTTTCAAAATAAAAATACAATAGGGCTGGGAGTGTAGCTCAAAAGTAGAATGCACCCTGGGTTCAATCCCCAGGACTGCAAAAATTATTTTTAATATGATTCATTTTTAATTGTACTAATATCTTACATTATGCAGAACTCAAAACATATTTGTAGGCTATGAAAATTCTCTTACACAGAAATTCTAAAGGTTGAAATTAACCTATATCACACATTTTCAAGTGTTTGAAAATAACACAAATTGGTAAAAGATGTGTGAAAATATATTTCAAAACTATCTAAAGTCCTTGACATACTACAACTAACTCAAAAGTACTTTAGCAACAGACATTGAGGATTTTTATTTTACTCTACACTTCCAAAATGATTATATCAATTTGCTGATTTCTTTTGCTCTTATTTTTAATCTACCTACTCACTGCTTTTGGCAAAGAACAAAAAAAGGGTTCATCAATCTTTGCCTTATTGACTTTATAACTAGGTCATTTTACCTCATTAGCCTTTGGTACCCTTTGAGTCATTTTTCTCTGAATATTTTAAATTCCTCCATTTCCATTTTACTTATTTTATTTTTCTTCTCATTAATAGAATGATGATGAATTTAGTTTTAGAAAGCCTATTGCTTTTCCCATAGCAATATACAAGTAAAATGTGCAGCTCTCAAACCTAGACATTCTTAAGGCTGCCACTTAAGGCATTTGGTCTATAATGAAATCAATATCTGTCTATGTATTCATGTATTATATGTATAGCATATACTATAATATATAAAATGTGTTTATATATAAATATATATGTGCAAGTATATTTTATGTATATATTTATACACATACATTTTCTTAAATTAAAATGTCTCTCATTTATATATATTTGGGAGGGTTCTTTCATAACATTGGTCAAGAGTTCAGCTTTAGGAATTAAATAAATATCTCTTTCAAATCATGGTTCCATGTTTACTCACATTAAACCACAACAGGAGCTAAAACTTCTCCATACTCTGTTTCCTCATCTGCTGCAGGAGAACAAATATGATATCAATTAATAGTTTATTATAAGAATAAATAAGTCAATGCATAAAAATACTTAGAAAATTGCCTCGGTGCATCCACTGAGAGATATAAAGGTTAGCACTGAAAGAATAAAATGAACACATTTTCTATTTCAAAATAGATGCTTTATGGCAGGCAACCTTTATTTAAACTAGCTCCTAATTAATATTCCTTTGTACACACAAACTCTTTTTAGATCAGCCACTATAGAGTGCATGCAGCCCAACTTCATCAACAGTTCCTGCTGCCAAAATTGCCTTTGCTTGTGGGACCTCTTCCCTCTCTGAATGAAGCCCGTAAGTAGCCCAAACTTGAATATTCAAGTTACCCAAGAAGTTGGCTTGGTAGTTTGTGAAGACTTTTGGAGGCCATATCAATATCATAAAACAAAGCCTTTATCATCCAGAAATTTTTAAAAACCCAGAAAATTCTTTCAGATTATAGTGACCACACAAGTGCACCCTCTCTTTGTTTCTCTCTTTTATTTGTTTGTTTTTTACTCTCAAATTGCTTTCATGCTTAGTTTTTTCTTGTATCAGAACTTAGTAAGATACTAAGGCAAATTATTCCTCTTTCAAGAGTGATTTGTTTGTATTTGTTTCACTTTAATGGTGAATAAAATATATTATTGTCTTACAAAAGAATTTTGAATAAAGGCAAATATACTGTCGAGACCATCTCTCCACAAGGAGTTCTTGCCATATGGTCAAAACAGCCACTACTCAAAGCTCAAAAAACCTCAGATATTTTGAGGACCCTAATTCCTGCTATTTCAACTTCAAAGAGTTTTTCTTGTTCTCCCAAATGGAACAGTAAAGGGCTAATCTGTATCTAATCAAAAGAACAAAAAATCAGAAGGGAAAAATCAGGTCACAATATTCATCTTGCTTCTGACATAGCATATTTCTGAATAAAGTGTTTGCATATAATCCCTGAAATACAAAATAAGAAAATTTCTAGCCCATGAGAATCATATTTCAACAGATTTCATAAAACTTTTATTGAAGATTCACATCACAGACTCTCGCGAGTATTCCATTTTATTTTACCCTGGTGGACTCCGATTCTTTCAGTAATTCATAATGTTTCTTTTTTTTTGCCTTTATTGCTAGAATTACATTTTGGTCTAAATTACGGGAAGATTTCTTAACCTATATTTTGGGCAAAGCCATCTGCTCTTTACTTTCTTAATTTTCCCACTCGAATTAGAAAACACATTGTTTTATTATCCTACTGTTTTGAATGAGTAAAGATAAGGATATGAATATAAATAAATAAATGGGTAGGCATTCAAAAGGGAATGTTATTTTTTTTTCTTCTTCAAAATAGTGGTGAAAAAGCTAAAGCTAATGAACTATCTCTGAATCATCTTCACAAAAAGACCCCTACATGAATTCAGAATTAGGGCAAATAGAAGAATGATAATATGAATTTTCAATTTTTCAGGTAGGGTTTGCTGTCAATAAAATAATGGAACTATTTCTTGTAGAGAGAAATAATGAGGGAATAATGGGAAATATTCTTCTTTTCTACATAAATGCAATTTTAATTTTGGGAGGAGCTTTTTATAAAGCTAATTGCAGACGCTTTAAAAAAAAATAGCACCAGAAAAGCAACTGGTAAGAGTGCCACAATACTAGTAGCAAATCCAAATGAGGAACGCTTTTATCAAAAATTTGATCTCTCTTTATTAGAGAAGACAAAAATTGCTTTTACTTTATTTTTCTATCAGGCATTATGAATAAAGGGAAATGTTTTTAAAAAGTAGGTAGAGTACAGAAGACCTTAAAAGAAGCTAAAGAGCTTTCACCAGAATACTCCAATGATTGTTTTTACATGTTTTCATTGGAAATGAGATCCCACTCTCAGCCCTCTCTTATATTTGGAAGAAAAGGGAATTGAAACTGCTAGGTAGGATTTTAAGGCTATGGCTACATTTTCAAGGTTTTTGGTTTGTTTGTTTTTTGTTTCCCCCTTATTTTTGTAGGGAAGTCTGCTACATTATGAGGCAAAACAGCACTTCTATGAAACAAGGTTCTATTAGGTCTCAACTTCACCTTGAGAGCTTTCAGCAACCCAGCTGAGCTTCGGAAGAAAACAGAGACATTTCTACACACACACACACACACACACACACACACACACACACACATTGATCACTATTTTGGTGATCAGATATGATCACTATTTTTCTGGACAATACTACTGCTACAACACTTTTGTAGTTTGCCTATTTTTAATAGAGGGTTTCCTTGACTAAAATTGTAATATCCTAAAATGTTCATTATTAGAAACATTGGTCCTTTATTCCAATAATTTTGACAGAATGGAACAGAGAAATAGTTGAATGACTCTGTAGTCCCACCTAATACCCCTGCATCTGTGACAGACTCAAGACTACTTTGATTTGATATCTTATTTTCTTTATTTATATTGAAAAATATTCAAAATAAAAATAAATATGAGCCGGGCGTGGTGGCGCACGCTTGTAATCCCAGCATTCAGGAGGCTGAGACCGGAGGATCCGGGTTCGCGGCCAGCCTCAGCTACCTAGTGAGGCATTCCGCAACTTAGTGAGACCCGGTTTCGAAATAAAGAGTAAAAAATAGGGCTGGGGGTATAGCTCGGAGGTAGAACGCCTCTGAGTTCAATCCCTAGTACCGCAAAAATAAATAAATAAATAAATAAATAAATAAATAAATAAATAAATAAATAAATAAAATAAATAAGTAAATAAATAAATATGGATGACGGCTCTTACTGAAAAAATGCATTTTTTTCAGTGCAAGTTTTATAGGTGCAAGTTCTATTGCACAACAAATGTTGGCATTTATATTTCCAAAGTGAAAATCTTATTTATTGAATCAGATGTTAAGCATAAACAAAGAAATTTTGTTTTTTATTGAATGATGATATATGGCAGAAAATAATGTGCTTAAATTTTCAGAACCTGAGAAATTGGATGTAAGGAATTTGAGAAATAAGATTTTTAAAATCTAATATAGTGTCATTGTCCTGCACAATGAGAAATCACCTCTTAATGATACTTCCTTGTTTACATGTGGCTAATGGCTATTGAGAAATACAAAAAAAGCTATTTTGATAAAATTCAAGTTTTAAAAATATGTGACTAGTAATTTCATTTGTCTAACTGATTTTTCTCTCTACATGTCGGGGGCAGGGAGGCTGATCAGAGTTGGAATTTACACTTTGAGGAAACTCCTCCTCAGCAGCCACAGAGATTATGCAAAAACAGGTTCTATCTGTTATCTTGCTGAGACCCTCCCTGATAAGACACGGTCAACCTTGACCAATCCTGCAAGCCCACACAAGCTTACCTGATCCCCCTGACCCCACCCCTCACCTA
>PVLC010015218.1:0-37777 GCA_004027655.1 Graphiurus murinus
AGGGCAGAGGCCAATGGACTCAAGCTGGAAGGATTTTTATTTTAGATTTAATTGTGCTGGGCGTACCGGCTGATCAATGCTTTGCTGCTTCTCGGTGGCTTCCTAAGAAGCCTTGGGATTTTGTCATTACTCAACAGAGAGCTCTACACTTGGGTTGCTAATTGATGTCTTGCCCAATTCTCTTCCACTTCCACTTAGGACAATGATCCATTTCTCTTATTTCTCGGTTGAGTCTATTCCAGACACACAGGTGAGCAAGATATAGACGGGCTAGCGCAGATTCTTCCAGAAAGCTGGAAGAAAGACTGGAAATTGTCTTCGAATTAGTTGTATTCACTGGGAAACTTATGCCAGGGCTTACCTGCGTGTGTCTGTGGGAACTGTTGGCCTTGATCTCATCAGTATTTTATAACCTAGAGCACCTTTCTCCCAAAAAGAGGCTAATTTATAAATTGAGAAATAACAAGAAACTTGACATTGTGATACCAGCCTGTAATCCCAGTACTTGGAAGATGGGGACAGGAGAATGGTAGATTTGAGGCCAGCCTCAGTAACTGAGCCAGATCCTGTTTCAAAATAACAAATAAAAGAGGGCTGGGGTTGTAGCTCAGAGGTAGCATCTCCCTGTGTTTAATCTCTAGTACTAGGAAAAAGAATAAGAGATAATAAGAAATAGACACTTTAGTCTCACAGAGAGGTTCTGTCCTCTGTGTAATATATGTGTGGGTTGGGTTATAGTGTTTGGGGGCCACAGTATCCTTGGCATTAGGGAAACTGAGTCAGTGTAGATCTGCATAGCAAGTTCCTTGTGGAGAACATCACCTTAAGAAGCTTCCATAGCCAACAGTGCATCACTCAGCGCTCCAGTCTTGACTCACCTCTGGCCTAAGGTTCCCAACGGGGCCTTACACTGCATGGTTTATCCTGCGTCTCAGATTTCCCTGATGCTTTTAAGGGTGGCCAGCAACTTCTTTCAACTCCTGTATGTCTCTACTCTCTCTTTCCTCAACTGTTTTCTTACACAGTTCTTCCAAGGCTGGAGGTTGCATTTGGAAACACTCGACTCGATGCCCTGGCTTGGTTCCTTTGTGGAAAGCTCCGCACTATCTCTTATGGTCCTGTTTTCTGCAGTCATGAGGCAGATCGGCATCCAAATCCCTGAAGGAATGGTAGAAAGGAAGACCACAGCAGCAGAATAAGCCTTGCTGGGGGGCAGATTCAGCTCGCCATAGCAATCCTGAGATTGGTGGGGTGAGCCAACACCCACTGGATAAATCTTCAGCTATGGCCTGGTGTGATCTGTTCTTGTTATTTGCTCAGAGTATAAAATAGCATTCAGGGAATGAGGAAGACAAAAGTGGGTGTGTGTGTGTGTAATTACACACACACACACACACACACACACACACACACACACACACACACGCACCACAAGGCAAAACATTTCCTTCCTGCCTCGCTTTAGTTTGGGCCTATATTAGACCTCTGTAACATGCAGTTAAAAGCTTCCTCCAAATGGCATTTTGAAGCTAATTGCAATGCAAATTTTAACTCAAGGGTTTTTAATAAAACCCAACTTAGACAATAGCAGAGCATTTTAATGCAGGACTTAGAAAGCCAGAGGAAATATAGGAAGATGTAGGCTGGTTTCTTCATTTGAGCTTAAAGCACTTATGTGAAGTTTTCTAGCTCCGTAGTCCTGATCTGTTTCCGGGGCCCAGGCAGAACACGTGAGCTATAGGGTCTCTTGCTTTTAACACGAGTGTGCCACTATTTTCTCTTCCGGTGGATGATCCTCATCTTGCTAAACTGGCCAATTCTTCAAAATTCTTTAACATGCTTACCAAAATATTCCACATTTTATACAGAAAAGGTGAAAAATAGAGCAAAAGTTCAGATGAAACAAAAGTTTCTATTATCTTCGTATTTCAAGATCGCTCTGGTGAGCACACCTATGGGTGTATACTCAAGACTGCCAGTCTCTGTGTGAGCTACTTCTACAGTACCGATTGTGCCCCTGTGGTTGAGAAACGTACTTTTGTCACTCAACAATATATTGCAAGCATTTCCCAGTATGATCACCATAAATTAGCCAATTCTCTGTGTCAGAATTTGAGGTTGTTTCCATTTTTCACCATTAGGAAAAGTGCTGATAAATATTATTTTTCAAAAAGCCGTATTTGTTTCCATAATTTTAAAAGGGCTTTCTCACAGTGCCAATTTATGTGTATACCCCTTTTTAAGATGCCACACACTGTTTTTAAGTGATTAATAATCTCTTAGAAGGATTAAGGAAGGAGAGATGCCCTTTAAAAAAATACCACAAGTATTTATATACTATCATATGCTGCCTGTCATTTTTTTTCTTGTATGTAATTTTAGCAGTCCAAAATGATTAGAGTGATATTTTAAAAACAAGTTATGCATGGTATTTTTTTTTTGGGGGGGGGGTACTGGGGATTGAACCCAGGGGCATTCTACCTCCGAGCTACAGCCCCAGCCCTATTTTTAATTTTTTATTTTGAAACAGGGCTCACTAAGTTGTGGAGGGCCTCACTAAGTAGCTGAGGCTGGCCTCGAACCCAGATCCTCCGGTCTCAGCCTCCCAAGTACTGGGATTACAAGCATGTGCCACCACTCCCAGCTTTGCAGGATATTTTTTAAGCCATTGAGTGTATTTTAACAGAGACATATTGATACTAAGTAGTAGGCTAGACTTCAATCTGTGTAGTTAGTCGTAGTAATGATGGCATAGCTTTATATGGATTTCCTCTCTCTCTCTCTCTTTTTTTCTCTCTCTCTCTCTTTAGAAAAGAGTTCTACAATATCTGATAATTTCCTGGTAAATGATTGTGCCTAACTGTGCCATTATTAATTCCCACTGGTGAGCATGCAGTGTTTATTACTCTTCCTGCTTTTCTATATTATGATTTTTTCATAATAAAAGAATTTTTAAAAGGATCCAGAACATTCTTTCAGTGGCGGTGGCAGTATACAATGGAACAGAGATGGTTCATAGATAAAGAGTTTTGGATCTGCATATAGCTTCTTGCCCAAGAGCAATGACAAAATCTATATTATTATTTTATTTTCGTTGTTGTTGTACTGAGGATTGAACCCAGAGGCATTCTACCCTCAGCCCTATTTTATTTTTTATTTTGAAACAAGTTCTTCCTAAGTTACTGAGGCTGGCCTCGTACCTGCAAATCTTCTGTCTTAGCCTCCCAAGTACTGGAATTACAGGTTTGTGCCACTGCATCTGGGTCACAATCTCTATTTTTATTTTAACCAAAATGTCATACAGAAATGTACCTATTACCAGCAAGAGACATAAACAGACTAAAGGCCATTTTGTTATATGGTAGTATTTGTGTGTCCCCAGCTATAAAAGACCCCTGCAAGCTGACCATCTAGTTCCCCTTGATCTTTAAAATGCACGAAGGAGATCCAGGCGTGGTGGCGCACGCTTGCAATCCCAACATTTGGGAGGCTGAGGCTGGAGGATCCGGGTTTGCAGCCAGCCTCAGCTACCTAGTGAGGCCCTCTGCAACTTAGTGAGACCCTGTTTCCAAATAAAGAGTAAAAAATAGGGCTGGGGGTATAGCTCAGAGGTAGAATGCCCCTGAGTTCAATCCCCAGTACTGCAAAAAAAAAAAAAATGCACCAAGGAGCCACTGGGGTCAATGGCAGAGAAGTCCTAGAGAGAAGGAGGAGGAGCCAGGGAGTGGGTCACCACGGGGCCTCTGTGTCTTTGCTCAAGAGGGGACTAGGGTTGCTGTTTCCCAGGGGTGAGAAGCCAGGGAACCCATCTCCCCCTTCCTCGCCATGCACCTCAGAGAGCCTGTGAGGCTCAGCTCTCCACAGGCCTGCACAAAGACTTAAATCTAAAAAGGAATCCGATATCTTGACATTTGCGCACATCATTTGGCACTCTCTATTGTTGGAGGGAAAAGCAAGTGTATTTGAAGATAAACTGCATAACTTGGCTCATCTCTGAGGACTACATTGATTTATGATCCTGACACACAAAGATCAGCCCAGATGTTTCTGACGGTGCAGTAAAATTGGTGGGGGTTCTTGCAAACGGGTGCATCCCATCTGGCCAAGAGTGTGTTTGTCCACAAAGATGATCCGTGTTCTCATGAGAATTATGAGGACGCAGGATTGTTGGAGACACTAGACCCAGATACTTTAGTCTTCTCACTTATATACAAAAACATGGACTCTGATGGACCTTACTGTAATCCTCTGCCAACTGCATTAAGAAAATTACCTGGCAGAACATCATGGTTGAGAGTCTTTTTTTCTTTTTCCTGTGATACTAGGGATTGAACCCAGGGGCATTCTACCTCTGAGCTACACCACAGCCCCTTTTATGTTTGTTTTGAGACAGGGTCTTGCTAGGTTGCTAAGAGTCTTGGTAAGTTGCTAAGGATGTCCTGGAACCTGTGATCCTCCTTTCTCAGCCTCCCAAGAACTGGGATTAAAGATGTGTGCCACCATGCCCAGCTATCATGGCTGAGAACTTGTAAATAAAACATGTGGAAATGCCCAAGGGTGCAGTAACATCATTAGGGAAAAGAATACATGCAAATACTGTCTTCAGCTTGTTTTCCTTAGAATTAATTCTGTGGCCACAAAGATTTGCAATCTGCAAAGAGAGGTATAACATGAAACTCACCAGGCACCTCCTTTGTGGTTGGCGCCTTGTCACGTGCTTCCTACACTATCGCATAATATTCCATGGTCAGGTTGGTTAAATGAGACAGACTATGTAGATGCTCCTCCACTTACCACCACGTATTTTAAATGCATCACTCAACCTCAGGCTCACATTCCTTGTCTCCAGAATGGAGCATTAATAGGCGGATCACATGTTCAGCCTAACGCTTCAAAGAAATTTTAGTATCACACATGCTCTTGGCACCAAGTAAGCATTATTATGTTAATTACTAAGAAATAATGATGAATAAGCATCGATAGGGTTCTTACATAGTACCACTTACACACACACACACACACACACACACACGCGCGCGCGCGCGTCAAGGATGTTGTCTAAAGTTCTGAGCTGATAAACAGAAGCACAGAAATTCAGAAGGTGGTTCTAACTCCAAAAGATCAAGTTCTGTGTCCAGTCCCATATTGCCCAACTTCTTAGAAAGAATGTTCCAGAAGAGTTCTTGTGCAGGTTCTGGGGTTCCTATCTCTTTAGATATATCCATGGGCTCAATATCTGGACATGTTGTAGACTCTGTGACCCTATGTATGCTAAATAGGTTATTATTGACTGTCCCATAGCCATGGTTAAGACTCTGCATTTAAACCACCTGGTTAGCTTTTGAGAATGAGATTGGGGTTGCAAGGAACTATGGCAGAACAAGTAAAACCCCACTCTTGCAGATGGGCAGATGCCCCAAGTCATGTGTGAGTTCACTGCCATTACCATCGTCTCCCTCCCTCCACCACCAATTTTCGCTGAAACTCTTAGGTTTCTCCTCTGCTTCCTCTTTTCCTCTTCTCAGTCCAGGTACCATGTAATTTCTGTAAACTGTAACTCGGATGGTGTCCTCCTCTCTTAGGTCACTCCTGTGGCACCCCGCTGCCCTGAGGCTAAAGCTCAAGTTGCTTGACAGGAGCAAAGAAGTATGCCTTGATCTCCCTCCCCTCCTCTCCTGACTCCCCCTTAACCCTGAGGCTCACTCCAGCCCCTGCTACTCCAAGTCCTTTCCTGCCAGAGACTCTGCCCTGGCTTCTGGGCTGCCAGGCCCTTCTCTCCAAGCCTGCCTGCTTCTGCACCCCTTGAGGGTCCCACACCACTTCGCCCTCCCCACCCGCAGCATCACTAGTAACCCAGCTCACTCTCCCATTTCACTTTCCTAACGACATCATCAGTGGAGTCTGAAAACTCACCGGCTTTGATGGTGTGCTCATCCTCTGTCTCCTATAAGGGGAGTGAGAACAGCAGATCCGTGAGAGCAGAGACCTGACACCCTCGGTGCCTCAAGTCTAGGCCGCAACAGGTGCTAAACTGAAGGTTGAGGAGAAGTTCGCTGTAAGCTTCCTCAGTTTGATTCTCACAGTACAGAGGAGGCTACTCCTGCTGTGAGTCAGCTATTCCATGATTCCTGCCTGGAGATCTCCATTCGGCCCTGTGTCCTGGCTGCATCTTCCTGCCTCAGGATCTATGAGATCATCAGTGCAGGCTTCCGGGAGCCTGGACATAACACACACACACACACACACACACACACACACACACACACACACATACACACACACACACACAGAAATAATGCTGAAGCAAAGGGAAAAACATGTATAAAGGTTCTGTTGCAACTAAAGTTTGAAATGACTCTATAAACTTTTCATATTTTTTTTAGCCACAATAGTAAATAAAAATCTTTGGTTTCGAACATTTCCATGGTGCCCAGTGGCCTCACGTTCTGGTATAAAACTTCAGACACAGCTGGACACAGTGGCATGCACCTGTAATCCCAGTACTTGGGAGGCTGAGAGAGGAGGAATGCAGGTTTGAGGCTGGCGCACAGTAGGTTAGTGAGGCTCTCAGCAACTGAGTGGGACCTTGTTTCCAAATAAAAAGTAACATAGGAGTGGGAGTGTAGCTCAGAGGTAGAAGACTCCTGGGTTCAACCTTGAATATCAAAATAATAATAAAAAAATTCAGGCAGAAGAGTGATCCCTATTTTTTCAGCCAAACTTGAGGACAGTCCTTATCCTTTTGAGCATCTGTGGATTCACAAGCACAAAACAGGCGCAGTTACTGGGGACCCCATCTTCCCTGTTCATAACAGCTCCCTCTTCTCCCAAATCAAATCTCCCTTCCCTTAAGACAGGCACAGAGGAGCTGGCTTGTGTGACTCATACCACCTTGCTTCTGTTAATGACACAAAGGACCAAGCCCTTGGGGTTGGACTGATTTAGTTCTTCCTCCTAGGGAATTGGAATTAAACATATGGTTGTCTCCTTTATATTGTATTTATTCAAAAGTATCACATGCCCAGTAGTCGTGGAGCATAGTTCTAAATAAGTCTCTGATCCCAGGAAGAGTAGGCTCCACTGGGAAGACAGGAAAAATGAGCAAAATGAGAAAATAAGGTAATTTATGACCAGGCATGTGATTGCTGTGGCCCAGGAGGGCAAAGCATGTGAACTGAAAAGCAATGATCATAAAAGGCCCAGGAGCTGGGTGTGGGGGTACACCCCTATAACCTCAGGACTCAAGAGGCAGAGATAGAAGGAGCCTAGGTTCAAGGTCAGCCTCAGCAACTTTTAGCAACAGTGTGACCTTGTTTCAAAATTTAAAAATAGGGCTGGGAATGAAGTTCAGAGGTAGAACCCCCCTGGGTCCAATCCTCAGTACCAATAAATCAATAAATAAAACTTAAAGGACCTAGGGAATAGGAAGATCCAGTGGGGAAAGCATTTGAGAAGGATTCTGTGGGTGAAAGGACAGAGGAGGCTGTGTCTGTGGGGTTGGCCAAGACCCAGAGAGGAAAGAAGGAGCCGTTGTCTATGGTGCTGAAGCCTTCCTGCTCCTTGCTTCAAGGCCTTCTGTCTCTTACTCTAGGTATCTTTTGGAATCTATGGAGTATGTCCACACTAAACAGTCCCCTTTGACTCAGGTGAGTGTGAAGTGGGGTTCTGTTAATTGTGTAAGCAAGAATCAGGACCACCTCCTATCCCCAGTTTTCTAGGAATAAGAGGTGACCACAAAATACCCAGAGAGGGCAAAATAACAAAGAACAAGAAAGTCGGAGAAGCCCAGCTGTTGCTGAACCCATCAGAATAAAAAATGAGGCCCTCTTCCCTCGGGTTTCAATGTGAGAACATTTCATGCGGAGGGGATGCTTGAGGAAGGATACTTTTCACTTCTTGGGTTGTGGGCAGACTCAGAGTTCCAGCTAATATCGCTACAGAGGAGAGTAATTGCTTACAAAGCTGGGATCAACTGGCAACTCTCCCCAGCTTCAGAGCTGAGCAAAGTCCCAGGGTCTCTGACCCTCATAGCTAATTATCCAGGTCAAGGATACCCAAGAGGTTTCCTCTTATGAGACAACTATAGATCATTGGCAGAGACTAAATAATTGAGATACACAGGCTTCTAAGGCCTTACCCAGTTTCTCAGCAAAGAAGCCCCTGATTGTACAGCCACATGTGCCATTCATATTAGATCAGAGGACTCTGTGGTGGGTTCTTCCGTCTATACCTCTGTTGCAAAGGATGAGCTCTTTTCCTTCTTCTGTCTTGATGGCTAAGGCCTTCCTTTCCTACCAGCTACTTAAGAACTATTCCACACATAGGGAATCAGGAAGCTCTCCTGAGGGGAGGTACTGTTTTAATTAATACTGGTTGCTATGGTTAGCTATAGAATATCCTCTGAAGACCTCATGTATTAATGTTCAGAGTTAATGCAATTAAGTCATGAGGGTTTTAACTTCATCAGTGGCTAAATCCATTGTAATGGTTTTACTGGGTGGTAACCTCGGTAGGTGGGGCATGGCTGGAGAAGATGGGTCCCTAGGGGTGAGGCTTTGGGAATTATATAAGGTCCATCCTCCCCTTTTTCTCTATCTTGTTTCTGGCCTCTATGGTGTGAGAGCAGAGCCTTGCTCTCTCTCCCTTTCTCTGTCTCCTACCTCCATCCCTGAGCTACACAGACCCGCCTGACATGGACTGGACCTCTGAAATCTCCAAAAACTGTGAGCAAACATATCTCCCTTCCTCTAAATTGTGTGGTCAGATTTGTTGTGTCACAGCAGTGAGAACGTTGACCAAGACACTGGCATAAGCAAAATACAAAAGTACTCAAACATTTTCAGGTCACCATAAATAACGACTAGCACTTTTGAACAAAATGGTGGGGGATGAGGAGAAGTAGAAGGAAAGCAAGATTGGAGAAGCAGAGCAGGACAACAAGAAGCTCTCTCATAGTATTCTATCCTTCACTAATTCTGTTGTGCTGCTGATTACATTCCTATAACCATGCTTATGAGGAAGTAATGATTTCTCTACTGAACATCTCAGAAATTGTGGCTTAAAGAGTTTCAGTGTCTTTTGCAAGGCCAAGCACCTATAAATAGTAGGGATGGATAGGACCTCCGATCCCCAAGACCCTGTCCTTTGCTTCAGAGCATAATTTGAGAAGCCCTTGTGTGGGCCACATTGGTCTTACTATCTCCTGTTTAACATAAAGATGTATTGTACTGTGGCCATGTTAATTTGGTTACATGGTTTTGTCCTACAACCACATAGCTCAGTATTTGTGACAGAGGCTGTACATCCCACAAACCTGAAATATTTATTATCTGCTCCTATACCAAAAAAGTTTACCAACCAAAACTTTATAGCACAGGGATGAGCTTTAAGCAAAAAATCCTAAACCTGACACATGCTTCTTCTTAAACCTGATACTTAAAATAAACTTTCCCCATGGTAATATTTTGCCTAAATATTTTCACCTTGAAGCAAATGTTCTGGCTGTTTTTTTTTTTTTTTTTTTATCATAATAACTCACAGGGGAAGTGCAGGGGAAGAAGCAGGGGAGTGCAGGGGAAGATAATTTTCCCCAAGTAAATCTCTGGCAATCCTTTCTAACACCACAGGGAACCATCTCACCTTTTGCAGGAAGAGGAGGGAGACAATGTCTCTTTGCTTAGTGTCATCTCATCTATCAGCCCAGGAAGTACTGCCCCATAAAATCAAAGCAACCCTACCAGATAAATCAATACTGGTGCATAAACACAGGGCTGGCTTTCTGAAAACATGCCTTTAGAATGAGGAGCCCTGCCTTGCTCGGTTTCTGATGAAAAGAAGGTCCCATCATTAAGAGTCAGACTTCCAGAGTCCAGTGCAGCCTCAGTAACTTAACCCCTCTCATTTTATCAGATCCTATCTGAAAAAGTGAGAGGGGTTAAGTGAGTTGCTGAGAATAAAATATGTGGAAAAAATAAGTAATACAGATAAGTAAGAACAAAGCAAAAAGTGAGAATAATAACAGTGTCCCTTAGAGAATTACATAATGAATTTGACCATATACATATAAATATATAAACAAATATATTTATATAGTATATTTATAAATGTATATACATATATTACATGCTTTAACAGATTATCTGGAACACAGTGTGTGTTACATGAACAATGGCTATCACTGCTTGGGTTTTATTATTATTACATTATAATTTATAGTGCTGCAAAGCAGAAAATGAATAGCACTATTTCACTGCAGATATCGTGGTTATTACGGATAAAACACCAAATACCTTTTTTTTCGCCAAGCGGAGCATGTCCTGTGCAGCACCTATGGAAAAATTGTGCTGTTGTTGTTTTTCAGATTTTGGTGTAGACATGTAGGACAGTGCACCGCCAGTGAATTTTACTGTTGTTGTTAGAATCACCTCTGTGTGGTCAGCTTGGTACTTAAGAAAAAAACAAAAGCAAATCATGTGTGCCATTAAATTTAAAATGTCTGACAAAATGGAAATGCCAACACCTCGCAGACGAGCCCAACAGCAAACATAATTAATTGGGTCTGCAGCTTGGCAAATTCTCCTGCAGATTTTGGTGAATCGTAAATCAGGTGAAGAGGGAGCCAGACAAATTGTGGAGACTGAGCAAATCATTGAGCGAGATGGAAGGCAGAGGAAATTATTCTCCAAGGAGAAGATTGTCAGAGCTGTGTTTTCTTAGGTACAAGGTAGAAGGGACGCTTTGAGAATGCCTGCACATAGAATCGCTTTACATTTTCAATGATAACACATGCTGAACACAAGAATAATTTAAGTGTCTTCCTTTTCAAAAAAAAAAAGAAAGAAAGAAAGAAAACAACCTGCTAAAGCATCTTTCCACACAGATAACAAGCTGTTGTTTTATCTCACTCTCCTACTTCCAAATGCATCAAAAAATATTAACACCTCAAGATGCATCAAATAAACTGGGATCTGGCCCAAAAACAGAAAAGTTGAACCTTGTACATTAATTATGTATCAGATTAAAGAAACAGCCATAAAAATAAAAGCAGAAGTATCTTCCATGTGGCAGCTTTATTAGCTACCTCATCACCCACCATATGGGCTGCCAGAGAAAATTATAACAGGCCAGCATTGTTAACCATAAACAATCCAGGGAGGGATTATTATTTATGGTCTTGTTAACCAAATCAATGAAGTCCACCCAACTGGAGCAGCGTAGGAGGTGAGGAGACCTGTTCATCAGGACAGACCCTCCAGAGTAATAGGTAGAATCTGATGCAGCAGTCAAGGCACATTGAGTCAGTATGATGTGCTTGACTTTCTGATGGCAGAAATACATCCTGAGGCCAGGTAGTAGATGAAAAACACAGACAACAGCTTTGAACATTAAATCCTACAATATGAACTCATAAGAAGTATCTAAATCCAGAGAGAAGTTTTCTTTCAGATTCCCCCAATGGATAACTGGTGCAATTCCAGTGTTGTAAATAATGTTCTCATAAATACCATGCAGAAAGGTTCCACATTGGCAAATACATCAGAGCAAATTGCAATGATTACTGATCAATGGAAAACTTGACCAAATCAATCAAAGAGACACAAATAGCCCAGCGTGGTGGCACACACCTGTAGTTCCAGTATTGGAAGGCTGGAAGTAGGAGGATAGCAGGTTTGAGCCTAGCCTCAGAAACTTAGACCCGTAGCCATGTAGTAAGAGCCTATTACAAAATGATAAATGAAGCCGGGTATGGCGGCGCACGCTTGTAATCCCAGTACTTGGAAGGCTGAGACAGGAGGATCACAGGTTCACAGCCAGCCTCAGCTACTTAGTGAAGCCCTCCGCAACTCAATGTGACCCAGTTTCAAAATAAAGAATAAAATAAAATAAGACTGGAGGTGTAGCTCAGAAGCAGAATACCCCTGGGTTCAATCCCCAGTACCACACACAAAAAAAGAGAAATGAATGAATAAATAAATAAATGGGCTGGGGGTGTAGCTCAGAGATAGAGTGTTCCTGGGTTCAATCCCCAGTACCAAAAAAAAAAAAAAAGACACAAATTTTAGGACTTACACATATCTACCTTTCCCTCCCCTTCTGGGCCCATCATGGGAAGATTGAGTTTTCTATTTCCTTGCAGCTAACAAGGACCCAGTGCCCTCCTGTGCCAACACTACGAGTGATCACAGTATCTCTGCAACTGTTACAAGACCTTGCTTGACAGCTCATTCTCAGCAACATCAAGCAAGAAAACTCTGAGCGCTAGAAACAGAAGCTACAGGGTACAATCCTTCCATCAGACTGAATCAGTGGGGTGGGGCATGGAGGATATGGCCCCAGATATCACTTGGACCAGCAGCGGGCAAAAGCAAACTTTGCCCCACTGCCACTGGATTCTGGTGGTTGGTTACCCCAGCAGAGTGACCCAGCATACTCCTCTTGGGGAGATTTTGCACAAGTGCACACGACCAGCCTTGACCCCTGAGTATCTTAAGTCAACAGGGCATATAACTCCTAGGGATTTTCCGGACTCCCTTGCAAAGGAGAAACTGCCCCAGAATAGGGACCTTCAAGCTGTGACCCACAGGCCACATCCCATCCACTTTTGTCAATAAAGTTTTATTGGGATGTTGCTATGCTTACTCAGTTAGGCATCGTCTGTGGCTGCTTCCGTGTTCCACAAGGAGAGCCGGGTGGCTACAGCACAGACCATCAGACCTGCAAAATCTAAAATATTTACGATCTGGCTCTTTGCAGACACGATCTGCTGACCCCTGCATCTGAATTCCGGGGAAGCGTCCTGCTTCCCAGGATGAGCTAGTTAATAATGCAATCTGCTTGCAGGGCAGCGGTCAGAGGAAGCAACCCGCCCTACCAAGGTAGAAACCCCGATGAAGTGTCTCTGACCTACTTCTGTTTCCTCTTATCCTCCGTGCCTGAGGCCCCGAGGGCTTCTGTTTTTGTTTGCACAACTGATACTTTGGCTTTGTCTATAGGTAATCAGTCCAGAAGAGGACCACTTCCTCCCTGTCCTCTCTGTGGGGAAATCTACTCGTGGGCAGAAAGTCAGGCCAATCAGCAACCTGACAAAGAGCTCAGCTTTAGGACACTGTATAGGAGGTCTCTTCCAATTAGCTTCTGATGCTAAGCCATGTCTGCTTTTATCTGCCACCTGCGGTAGTTTCTGTATCATGTGTCCAATTGCACTTCATGGGACAGTATGTGTTTATTTTTATATTGAAAATCGCCTTGCAAATAAATTACTAAAGAAATACTTTGAAGTCCTAGTCTGATGTTAGAGGAATTTAAATGGGAACTACAGGCAGGTGCAGTAGTGCATGCCTGTAATCCTAGTACTGGGGAGGCTGAGACAGGAGGATTGAAGGTTTGAGGCCAGCGTGTAGTAACTTAGCAAGACCTTGTTTCAAAAGAAAGAAAAAAAGAAGGAAGGAAGGAAGGAATGAAGGAAGGAAAGAAGGGAGGAAGCTGGTGTTGTAGTTCAGAGGTAGACTGCCCCTGGGTTCAATCCCCAATACCAAAAAAATAGGAAAATTTAAAAATGTTCTCATCTTACCCTTAAGGCTTGGCTCCTCTTTCTCCTCCCACATTTCCTTAGTTTCTCACTGTACTTATCTCCATAGATAGCTTGTCTGTTTCTGTGTGTAGTGTTGGACTTGTGCCAATCATGAAGAGACCAGGAGTATCGCCTTCCTGTGTTCACTATTTTATTTTTGGTATCTACAACAAGAGTTGGAGAACTTTTTCCATAAAGGGAAAAGTCATAAAGAGTTGCTGCCTCACGGGCCACGGACCACGGAGACTCTGCAGAACCAACCGCTCAGCTCCCCTTGTACAGCGGTGAGGCAGCTATGGCAATACACGGGGGTACGTGCAACTGTGTGCCGATAACACCGTGTAGTACAGTGTTTAAGGAAGCAAGGGGAGGATTGTATTTGACCTCAGGGTCACATATATAGCACTCGCTGACACACAGTAGGTACTTTGTAAATATCCAAGGCACAAATGAAGGTGTCTCTCAAGGGTAGGTGATGGGATTATAATCATATGACAGGGTTGCTTCCAAGTGTTGAAGATATAAAATCAAATACACCCTAAAAATCGCAAGCCAGGCATGGTGGCTCATGGCTGTTGCCCCAGTACTTAGGAGGCTGAGTCTGAAGGATCCTAGGTTTGAGGCCAGCTTCAGCAATTTAGTAAGACCCTGTTTAAAAGACAGAGAGTAAAAAAGGGCTAGGGGTGTAGTTCAGAGGCAGAATATCTCTGAGTTCAAGCCTCAGTACCACTCCCCCCCCCAAAAAAAAATTACAAAGGTGAAAGGAATGTAGAAGAATGCTAAGCATTTTATAAGCCTTATCTCATTTAATCCTATCAGTGGTTTTAAGAACCAAGTATTAATATGAATCCATTTCACAGTTGAGTTAACCAAAGCTTAACATGGTTAAGTAGCTTGTCCAAAATCGCACGCACACCCACAGTGTGAGATGCCAGGATTCCAGGCAGAGCAATCTGATTAAAAGCATGCTGTGAACATCACGCCAGTGGTCGGCTCGTGGGGACTTCGGTTACGTGTCCCAATGAGCTGGCGCTGACATGGGACAGTGGCTAGGCCCTCTTCTCCCACAAGCTTGGCCTTCTGCATTCAGACCTCTGCACTGAAGACTTTTGCAACAACAAAAACAGTGTCTGCTTCTTGGGGCCTGAATACACTCAGGGGGCAAGCATCTGAATCTCAAATCCTTTCAACTCCCCTAACGACTGACCTTTTCCCAGGGAGCCCAGCTGAGAAACATGTGCAGACACTTGCTTTACCCTGAGAGGGGGCAGGCCACTGCAGCAGCAGATAAAAGAGATCATACCAGTTACAGAGTGGTGGAAGAAGACTCAACTTTGGAACGCAGGAACTGAGCGGTGGCGTGCCCCCTCAGGGGGTACAGCACGGTGGAGGCACCCCTGAAAGGGCGGGGGTGTGCAGCCAGACCCCACACACTCCAAAGCAGAGTTTCCAAAGCGTCCTTGTCCACAGAAGGAACACCTGTATGTAAGCTCTGTGTCCCGGCCTATGAGTTCCATGGATAGAACAGGGCAGGGAAAGCTCGGCTCCCTGTCCTGTTTCTGATTCTGCATAAAGGAGAGGGAGCAGCCAGGCACAGTGACGCACGTCTGCAATCCCAGTATTTGGGAGGCCGAGACAGGAGGATCACAGGTTGGAGGCCAGCCTCAGCAACTTAGTGAGGCGCTCTTTAACTCAATCCGGTTGGAATGTCTATCGCTAATCATAGTAAGAGTCCAGGTGAATTCTATTTCAAAAAGAGCTTAAGTGACTTTGCCTGGGGAAGGGACAGTCTGTTCTAAAAACATAAGTGTCCTCTGAGCTTCATTTGTCACCCAGATTCAAACACAAAACAGGTGCTCGATAAATATTTGTTGAGTGAATAAATGTCCACCAACCAGCTTATTGTGTTTGACGGAACTCTTTCTTGGGAGAAAGCGGGATGCTTTGTCTTTCACCCTATTTTTTGGTGTGGCGGGGGGTGGGCGGGTTTGTCCTCATCCTCCTCTCTCAGAGCAGCCGGTGGGCATGACAAGTTATTTAACTTGTATAATACAATAGTTATGACACCGCGCTAAGGAATATTACTGTATTCAATTCGATGATGCTGTAGGCTCTAAGTGGGGCTTAACTGTAGATGGGTGTATGGAATTCATTTCTTTATAGATGATTAAAATAAAAAATGTCCTAAATTTGTTCCACCCTCATGGAGCCATTGTCAGTTTTAAGTACCATCTCCTAATATCTTCCTTGCTCTTCCCCTAGTGTTTCTGAAAATTGCATTCCCCGTGTAAAAATAGGCGGCAGTCCTGTAATTGAAATGACAAGTGTGGAAATTCAGGAGAGGGAGCGGGGGAGCAAGGAGATGGCTTCAGAAAGAAGGGAAGACATCACCAGTCAAATTCCACGCAAGATACTCAGAGCCAGCCCATTCCTTTCCGGTTCCAAGGGGACTCTGAAGTCTGCTTTGGAACTCAACAGCAGTCGGGCTGGAGGGACAGGAGGTTTTGACAGGGACACTGGACGTTGGCTATCAATCCCTTACACCAAGACAGGTTTCTCAAAGCTGGTTTGATTTGACCAAGTGTCCACAATCTGTCATGCAATTTGAAACCAAAGTGGTAAGAAAAGTAGTGAGTTTTGAATATTAATCATAAGATAAGCCAGGTGCAGTGATGCACACCTGTAATCCTCCTATTTGGGAGGCTGAGATAGGATTGCAGGTTCGAGGCCAGCCTCAGAAATTTAGGGGGGCTTTCAGCAACCTAGAGAGAGACTCTGCTTCAAAACAAGCAAATATATATATATATATATATATATATATATATATATATATATATGTATACACACACACACACACACGCATATATATATGGACCTGGTTTATAGCTCATAAGTAGAATACCACTGGGTTCAATCAATCCCTGGTAGTTCAAAATAAATAAATAAAATGATTACACAATTTTGACTCATTCAATTCAACATAAGATACCTTATTAGTTAGTAATTCATAATTAAATCCATCTGCTACTGAACACTGTTCTTTAAGGCTAGACTCTTCTACTTGTGGGCTATTAAAATGCTATTTCTGCTACTAGGTTTTGGGGAAAATAGATAAGTGGCCATTCTTGCTTGTTTTACATTTCTTTACATGGATGCCAGGTGGGGGAAATCCTAGTATATCGTTTGGAAATGAACGGTTCTCGGATATGTGAGTCTCTTATTTTGGAGCCCCGTGGCAGGTCAGTTTCAAGTTGAAGAAGATAATTATCTCCCCCTGTTTTGCAAGCCCTCCCTGCAGAAGGCACTATGCCAGCTGTTTAACTCTGCATTTGGAAGAAGCCAACCTTTATCTTGAAAAGCCAAAACATGAAAACCGTGCTTCTGCCACTTGAGCCTACGCGAGGGTGAACTCACAGCTGGGTATGAAGATGAGCACCTCCTCTCCCCTGCTTGGAGCCTCGCTCTGACTGTTGGTATAACTTGGCATGATGTGTGCTCACAGTCAGCCACAGAGCTTGCCTTCGCTTCCTCTCTCTTCTTCCAATGTGCAGCAAACAACGGGAATGCTAATTACATTTAATGGAACTTGGCACAATTTCTCAGGAGGAGGTGCTAATTTGCAGAAGGTAACGCTTCACATTCGCTGATAAAAGGCTGGGCATCAAAGGGCGGTTGTGAGAGACGGGGGAGGATGTATTCTTTATCCACCACCACCATGGTGGGTACAGCAATGTCTTCACACTATAAACACTCCAGAGGGAAGACTTACTTTTATTATAGACTTTATTGGGAAAATGTGTGGGGCATTGGAGAATAAAAGAGAGGAACTGCTGAGCATGCATACGAGGAGAGGAGAGCCTTTGATGGGATTTAAAAGACTTGTGATGGGGAATTTGTTGCAGAATGTGTGGATTTTAGGTAAAATCAGGAAAATATGGACTTGCAGGCTCATCAAAATACATTCTGATTCCAGGAGGCAGACTTTTAGAGTTAAAAGGTAATAATAATTTATCTGACTTCGATGCTTGGCTTTTACAGATGAGAATGTTATAAGATGCAAAAATCTTTCTGAATTCTCCAAGATCACGTGTATCCTGAGAAAACTGGAACCAGACACAGACTCTGTGTGCAGAAATTGCTTTGTCTACGCTGACCATGAAGCCTCCGGGGCAGGAGCCAGGTTCTGAGTCCACGGCTCTGTTTGGGAGATTGCTCTCTGTGGGGTCCTATTCTCCCTTAAGTGGTACTCATAACTGGAGATGCGTCTCAGTTATCTGCCCGCGTTAAGCTGCGTGTTAAGCACCATTTTACAGATAAAAAAAGACATCGGCTAAGCCAACATTCAAAGGACCCAGGAACTTCAATAGAGTACGGAGACAGATTGATAATGAGTTATTACAGTTCTGAAGCTGGGCTGCTTGAAAAACACTAGCCAGCTGCTTACCATGTAAAGAAACCCATTTGCGATGGCCCTTCTGGTGTGGCAAAGGAAATGGGAGCGGGTGCTTCCACATTATTGGTAAAGACATCAGAATTCAGAACGTAGAGAGAGAAAATTATGTCCTGAACACAGAAGTGGCTTCTCGGCCACAGGTTTGTCTGCTGTGATGAATCCACTCTGCCCGAAATTTCTTTTCATAATCCTACAATCTAGTTGGCGAGATACAGCACACATGCCTAAGTCAACCAGAGACCATACAGTCTAGTGGAAATGTACTATTAATGACGGGGGTCACTTCCTAGGAGCACACAATGGGTCAAGTGCTTCCCCATGGATCCCCAGTCGACTGCAATGTACAGCGGCACCAATCTGGTGTGTTTATCAATAATGTGGAAGCGACTGTTCTCATTTACTTTGTCATATATACCAGAAGGGCCACTGTGATGTTCACCGCGTGGAGGTGCGGAACTTAGGCTTTCAAAGCATTTAAAGTGCTTGCTCCAGCTCGTATTTGTGGAAGGAAAGAGCTGGGATTGAGTCCTAGATGCATCTGCCTTGCATGGCCCTTGGTTTTTGCTGACCGGCAATGGCTGTGGCTTCCTGTGAGGACCTGAGGGTTCCCAGGGTGCAGGGAGGGTGTTTAGGGGAAAGGCTGGGATTGGCAGGCCTTCATAGAGAAAATATTTAGATACATGAAAATGAAAGAGACATTCTAGATAAAAAGTGGGGAATGAGCGAAAATCTAGCAAGTGGGAGGAGTTATTGGATTAGCAGCAATAGTCATTCTAGGCTTATGCATTCCACCACTTGTTGTATGCCTTGTGATCAATACATTTGTTAGTATATGAGCAGATTTACATGGAATAAAACTGCAAACACTGTCTCGCACAGGGCCTGGTAGTCAATGACGGATTCGATTTTCTCAGGGCAATATCAACCTAAGACCGGGCTCGTTGAATGACTCATGGAGACCCCATGACGGGTAAGATTATGCACCTGGTAAGAAACAACCTAAGACAGGCACAGTCCTTTGTGCATTTTAAAATAAAAATGGGGGAGTTGTGGGAGCCCAGCTGGGCTCTTTCCCCCCTGGCAGTTGCTATTTGCATGTATGAGTAATTATACTCATGATTCTTCTGCTATGGCTATTTTGGCGTCTTGAAGTCTGGAGATTGCTCCTAGGATGCATAGATGAAAGATCCTCTTCTTAGAAAGTAAATATATGACTCTAAAGGTTTATGGTTTTATGACTCTAGAAAGTTTGCCTGACCAGGCTATGTTAGGAATGTGGGCTATACCTGGAAAACGAAGAAGTGGTGCTAATTGTGCTCTGACAATGATTGATGTGTCATAAATGTATACGTAACCCTGTTGTACTCAAGAAATGTATAAAAATCTGTGCTGAATAATAAAAAAGAGGTAATAATGCCATTTGCAATAACATGGGAAAAAATAAATATTTATAATGGAAAAGAAAAAAAATCTAGCAAAGATGGTAGAGTGTTTGCTATGACCACCAGCAAGAAGGAATTTGATATGAAAGTAGAATTGTAAAAGGCAGACCTGCTGGATCAGGGCAGTATACTTGGGGTAGTATAGATGCCAGGATCTGCAGGGCACAGCAGGCAGCTGGGACTCTAGGATCAGACCACCTGGATTTGAGCGGAAGCTTCTACACCAACTCAGCAAGCGACACACCAGTAAGACTCCATCAAGTCGCTCAGCCAGCTGATGTGTGCTGAGCCCTTGGACACTGTGTCAAGAATTCAGGCCACAGAAGAGAGCAAAGCAAATCACAACAACACTGCCTAGTATTCAAAGATGCCCAAAGTAGGCATTGCTCAGGTATGGAAATTAAACAGGTAGTCTAGGAAAATCCTTTTGCCTGCCACATAGGAAGTGCTCAATTAGCCAGGTATAGTGGTAATCTCAGCTTCTTTGGGGGCTGAAGCAGGAGGATCGCAGGTGTGAAGTCAGCACATGGTAAGTTAGTAAGACCATGTCACAAAATAAAAAATAAAAAAAAGGGATGGTGATACACACTTATAATTCTAGTACATATACACAGAAAGTTGAGACAGAAGGGTCACAGGTTCGAAGCTAGCTTCACAAACTGAGTGAGGCTGTCAGCAACTTAGAGAGACCCTGTTTCCAAATAAAAAATATAAATAAAATATAGGACTAGAGGTGTAGCTAGGAGGTAGAGTGCCCGTGGGCTCAGTCCCCAGCACAGCAACAACAAAAGGGCTGGGGATATAGCTCAGTGCTACAGTGCCACTGGGTTCAACTCCCAGTACCCCTATCGCTCCCCCAAAAGTATTCAATTAAGAGTGATGGGGAACAGGATGAGAAATTGTTGGCACTATTATTATTGCTGTTATGAATGTTCTTATTATGCTATAATTGCTATATTAGGACTTTCTGGAATTTGAAGTTATCTCCGTAGAAAATGTAAAATACTAGTAATGATTCAGTGCACGTATGCCCCAATACTAATCACATCAATTGTGGACTTTTTTTTTTAAATATGAAAGCACCATCCAGGTAAGAGGAGGAGGTGGATGAATTGATGCCCTAAACCACCCTATGCAACAAAATAGCCTTGACCTGTGGGCTGTGGGGAAGCCCACGGTGAATCTTGGTCCTGCCTCTCTCTCTGCATCTCGGCTTCTTCATTGGCAAATAGGGCTCACTGTGTCTGTCTCCTGCAAGAACATGATGAAGATGCAGCCTATTATACATGTCACTGTTCTGCAACTGGGGGGATTTATCTACTGAGGATATTTGGCCATGCCTAGAGATATTTGGGAATTGTCTCTTGAGGGGGAAGCACATGCTATCCTTAGTGAGTAAAGATCAAGGTAGGAGGTTGTTTAACCATTCTACAAAAGCACAGGGCATCCCCCACCCCAACAAAGAATTGTCTGACTTGAACTACCAATAGTACTTGGTATATGCAAAGCAGAGTAGCTAGTATCTCATAGGAATGAAATATTATCTTATATAATAGCATCATATGTGATAATAATTATGAGCATCATTTTCGGCATTAGCACTATTTTATACTACATATATACACATACACACACACACACACATATATATATATATATATATATATATATATATATATATATATATATACATAACCATAGATATATGTATATATAGGAAGGAACTATGGCGTTGGTGTTGGCGGAATTTGAAACAACGGTTGGTCCTGCTTTCTTATTAGACAAGAGTTCCACATTTTTCTACCCTGAAACACTGGATAACTTGCCTCCTTCTTCCTCTACATCCAAACCTACTGTCACGTTGACACACACCGTATATGAATCCAGTTGTATTTCTGTGTGCCACAGCTTATTTCTTTTAATTAGAGTATTGGAACGATTCCCTGTGGAGTTCACCCAAGGCAGGCCATCACGAAACCTCTAAAAAAAAATAGGGAGTTAAAAAAAAAATGGAGTCAAGACGAAAATAGAGCCGCACTCCTCCCATTTCAAAGTATATTTGTTTATGTCAGGAGAATGAAGGCCGCATGCATTATGCATTAGAATAACAGTTTATTGGCAAAATTGTTGTCTTTGGATGGTATGCATTATGGAGTGAATAAATAATGCGGGCTGGGTATTTTTAGGGATGGGAGAGTAAATCTGGGAAGAGGATTCGCACTAGGAAGGAAGGGACGTCGTCACCGCAGCTAGACGCGGCGGAGGCTTTTCAGTGAAATATGCAAAGGGCGTAAAAATCGCTTCCAAACTGAGATGTAGGCTGGAAACTGTAGCAAAACCCTTCCAGGACGCTGGCTCTTGTGTGTGCGTGACTGTTCCAAGTCTACTGATTTCACTGAAGTCTTTCTGTGCCGGTGTAAGTAGAATTGGGTTGATAATTAGGCTTCCTCTGGCTACCCTGCTAGGTTAGCATGGTTCCCATGGACCTAGATGGGAGGGCAACCAGGCCACTGAGGTTTGGGGCTCACCTTTCCCCACTGTTTGCCTCTTACTAATACCAGACAGAGCTTATCTTCCTTCGTGCCCCCACTACAATCAGACATTGGTCTGTTTCCTGATCAGAGTGACAAAGTCCACTCTTGCTGTCTGCGATGGTTTGGATCTGGAGGTCCCCAAAGGCCCCCGGCCAAAGGCTGGTCCCCCTGGGTGGCATTAGTGAAAGGTAGTGGAAACGTTAAGAGGTGGGGCCAAAGCTGGGCTTGGTGGCCCACGCTTGTAATCCCAGTACTTGGGAGGCTGAGACAGGAGGACTGTAGGTTCAAGGCCAGCCTCAGCAACTTAGGGGGGGCTCTCAGTAACTTAGGGAGAGCCGGTTTCAAAATCAAATAGGGTTGGGGATGTAGCTCAGAGGAAGAATGTTCCTGGTTCTCCAAAAATGAAAGAGAGGTGCACCCTAGTAGAAGATCTTCAGGTCATTGGGGGCTGCTCATGAAGAAGTAGGATACCCATCTTTTTATCTTACTCACTTTTGTTCTATGTGACAAATGGCTTTGCTCTGCCATGTGCCCCTACTATGACATACCACCAACAGCCCAAAGCAATAGGTCATGGACTGCCACCACCAAAACTGGGAGCCAAAAAAATTAAACCTTTCCTCTCTTTCAGTTGATGCAGCTTAGGTGTTTGTGACAGTAACGGAGAGATGACTAGTACACTCTCCAAAACTTCTAGATTAAACACTGGCTTTCTGGGAAAGCCACAGCCACGAGCAGTATGAATATAAAGCTGCTGTTCCTAGAAAAGCTGGCTCTGTTGATAAGCAAACTTTAATGTTGATTGCTTCACCAGAGAGGAGACCATTCTGCTTCGTTGAATCCTGTAAACATAGCTTCTACCACAAAGTATACTGGACCATTTCATGTTTTTCCTTGGAGAAATAAAAAATGGGCTTTATGAAAAATTGAAATCTAAGTGGAAAAAAAATAAAAACATCTCCACCGTCTGAGTTTCTCTACTTTTGAGGAGAGTCTCCTATGAAGACCTGGAGTTCCCAGATGAGCACAGGATCGCACACGCTTTTCCCATGGAGATCCAGGTAGATCCAGATTCAGTATCTGCATGCCAGAGCCAAATGGTTTCTCTTGTAGCCCATCCACTCTGCCCCATACAGAGAAATCGGCCATGGTCAAAGTACAAACATGTAGGAAAGGCTGTGTTTCTATAAGTAAAATCTACCAAAGCCGGTGTCCAGCCAGATTTGCTCCTTAGATTGAATATGATTCCTAGGACTGTGATATCAAATGACCAAAAACCAGGGGCTTATAACCACAGAAATTTATTCTCTTACAGTTTGGGAGACTGGGCCAGGAGCCTTGGCTGTGAACACTCCCTATTTTGGTCATCACGCATCCTCTCCTTGCTGTCTCTGAGTGCCCAAATCACCCTCTATTTCTCTTATGGAGACACAGTTACTGGGTTTAGCACCCAGTCTGGTTCCAGGATGATTCCACCTCAAGATCCCTAAACAAATCACATCTGCAAAGACCCCATTTCCAAACAAGGCCCTATTCTGAGGTTCCAAGTGGACCTGGGCTTGGGGACACAGCATTCAACTTAGCAAGCCTTGTGCAGAAGACACGCCCTCTCATCTGCTTCAGAAGTTGATCAATGGAAGACAAAAAGGAAGCCGATCACAGTGGACAGGGGATCCTGTTATAGAAGTTACATGCTACTGTTGAAACTAGCCCTCTCTCTGTTAAAAAGGGGGACTAACAAGTACGAGAAAGATGGGGGGGGTGGATGCCCAGTCTGGAACTCTCCCCCTATTGGAGATCAGGCCAGATGGATTCTGGAAGGGGAGGGCTGCTGCTAGCTGCTGAGTCTAGACTGTCCCCACACTTAAGTACCACACTGCACCATCAGGAGGGGTCCCGCCTCCCAGTGGATGCTGCCCCAAGCTTCAGCGATGCCCAATGCTGTCCATCCCCAGTTCACACTGCAGGCCTCCCTCTGGACTCCACCGTGGACTGCAGCCATCGCTGCCTCTGTCTACCTAGAAGTGCAGGCAAAAGTCTTCCTAAAACACCAGCTAAGGGGACGTCAGGACAAGGACAGAGTCCCCACATCTGACTTCAGACCTGCCCTTGCGATGACAAAGCAATCAACCTACAGCTCACTGCTCTCCTTATCAGCCTGATCTTCAGCACTCTGGTCCCCAAGCTCCATCTTTCTGGCCTCCTGCACTGCCAGGCATCCGTGCCCCTTCTCCTCTGAATCACAGGCTAGTCCCGGCCTTCATTCTGGTTCCCACTTACAACCTTCAGAACATCAACTGGAACTTTACAAAGTGTTTAATGATTTAGGTTTTATTTTTTTTCCTCTCTCTCTCTGTCTTCTTGAATAAAATTTATTTACTCCCTTACAGGGAATCGTGTGTGTGTGTGTGTGTGTGTGTGTGTGTGTGTGTGTGCATTCAAGAATAAAAACATCAAAAAGAGCCATATTGATCTCTTGACTCCTGGTCTGATAGAAGGAAAACGGAAATGAACACCCTATACAAAATCACAGATCTGAGAGTCCAATCGGAGAAGGCAAAGTCCAAACAGAGGATTCCAAGAGATCAATGGGGGGGGACCTCTGGAAGCCTCCAAGGTGACTTCCTTCCCCCATGGCTGGAGGCAGCCCCACACCAGAGCACCAGGCTGGGAGCAAAGCACATCCTCTCTCCACCCTCTCTGTTACATGGCTTGGAGCAGCGCACAAACCACACAACACATGCCACAGCCTGGCACAGGGGAGCCCATCTTGTCAGCCACACAATGCTCAGCTCCTGGCATAGCATCCAGGACCAGCGGGCACCCAGCAAGTGCCCGGGAAAGGGGTGACTGTGGGTCGGACTGCATCCATGGGTGCCAAAGACGAGGGTGGGAATGTGAAGTAGTTGCTCTGCTTTTATAATCTGGAGGCCTTTTTGGGTTCTTCAGAGCCGGGACTTCAGGGAGGGCTGCCTACCACGATGGCTGTGCCAGGCTCGGCATTCTATTCCAGGTTACAATCAGGGAGAATTCAAGAAACAGACAATTGGTTCCAGATTTCATTTATAACTTCTTGCCCGTCCTACGATGATCTGAAAATGTCTACCAAGAGGTACAGCAGCAATGTTTCTTAAAGCCATAGGTTGACCATAACCTAGGAGTTCATCAGAAGGGGAATTTTCAAATAAATGATAACCATAAAAGCAGATTTCTATGCAGCCACTAGTGGAAGGGGAGTTCAATAGAAATATGGTATACATACTAAAATACCAAAATAATTTGGAAATGCAGTTGTGTGTGTGTGTGTGTGTGTGTGTGTGTGTGTGTGTGTGTGTGTGTGTTTGTGTGTAGAGGATACATTTTAAATTAATGAAAGCAGTTATATTCTGCGAGGAGGTTTCAGAAGGGGACTTCCATATACTCTGTGAGCTCTTTGTGTGTGTGTGGGGGGGTGTGATTTGGATTTTTGCAATAGACAAGTAGTGCTTTTCCGTCATGAAAAAATAAATAAAAATAAAACCTAGCCAGGTATGGTGATGCATGTTTGTAATCCCAGCATTTGGGAGGCTGAGACCAGAGGATACAGGTTCGTGGCCAGCCTCGGCTCCTTAGTGAGGCCCTCCGCAACTTAGTGAGACCCGGTTTCAAAATAAAGAATAAAAAATAGGACTGGGGTTATAGCTCAGACATAGAATGCCTCTGAGTTCAATCTCCAGTACCACAAAATAAATAAATAAATAAAACCTTAAAAAAGTCCTCAAATTATTTTGCTGTTTACAAACTAAGATCCTGAAGGAATTTATGGGAACTCTAGGTGTGGGTAGTGGAAGAAAGTGTGAATCTGGAGGGAGGAATACACGGAACAGAAGAACCCAAGGATGCGAGGGACAGATCAGATGGTGAACATAGACAGACGCGCACTTGGAAAGCCAAAAGCTCGCCCACCCAGTCCCTTCATCCATAGTCAGGACAGTCCCTCATCTGTGTGCCATTTTCTAAAGCAAAGTCTCCATACGTGTCTCTTTGCTCTGAATCGGTAAGGTTACTAATCACCAGGGGACAAAGGCTCTCTGCAATGACATTTATACAATCCCCGGCCCCTTCATCCAAAACAAACAAGGTAATACTCAAATGCAATCGGCCAGGGCACTCCCCATGCCTCAACACATGCAAGTCAAAACCGTTTCCAGTCTCAGCTGGCTGAGATGAAAATACGAATAAGATTCAGGCTGTTGATGCATACACCAGTTTAGGAATTGTTTTATGTGTATACTACTGTGCTTGGCAGATAAATAAGATGGACTTAGCTCCTTCTCTGTGCTTACAGGCATAATATCAGGAAGCCTGCACTTGCATAAATGCAATAGACTCGCGATGATGCTGGCTGATACGGGTAAGATCTTCACACCAGGTGGTGGCCAAAACAGGAATCCATCCCAATCTCATCTTGACTTCAGTGCTGGCTTTCTGAAGGAAGCCCAGAGAATATTTTACATTGGTCTCCCTTTTAAATCTATAATTCTTTGACAACTGAGAAGAAGAAGGAAGAGGAGATGGAGGAGGGAGAGAGCTGTTTTCAATTCACCTTTGCCTCTATTTATTAAGAATTGTGATCTCTGCATGTCTACGCCATTTGTATAATCTGTACAATGGACCGTAACACAATTTGCTCATCTGTATTTATGGGACAACTGTGATATTATAATGAACAATCTATAACTACCTAGATTTGCCTCTCCCTATATAGAGAGACAGGGGAATGAGATGAAGTATACATAAATGATGAATGGATGGATGGATGGATGGATGGACAGATGGATGTATATTTAGACAGATGGATAGATGGGCAGATAGATGATAGACAATTTTTTAATTTGTTATTTAACAAACTAGACATCATTCTGCCATTGCTGGCACCTTTCAGCTAATGTGAGAAGTGTCGCCTTCCCTGGCACGTCTCCTGGAACTTGGAGGGGTTTCTCTGGCAAGACACCAACTCTCTTGTGAGGAGCTGGCTGCAGCTCTGAGGGAAAGAAACAGACTCTTGTTCCGGTAAATGTCAACACCAGTGGGACAACCTTCCTAGCTGGCTGTGTTCTGGGAACAAATATGTTTTCAGTGGTTCATTGCCTGGAAAACTCAGCTTGGGCAGCCCCCAAACCCTGGAGCTTGTTTCCTGGGAGAGTGGGGATTACCTTTTGCATTCTGAGCACTCCGAATGGAAGTCCACTGGGCATGCTCCATCATCCCATTTTAGGATGGACTAGAAACTTCCAACCGTCCGGTATGCATGCTGACGTCAGCTTTGTAAAGGCTGGCTTGCATTCTTGAAGGTTTCTAGGAAGATGATTCTCAGGAGAAGCCACTCAGAAAAGAAACCCACTCTGGAAATGCTCATTTTTGCCTTCCTAAGCCTGACCATCCTCAGCGTCTGTGTATAATGGTCTCACGAATTAGGCTGCCCAGGTTCAAATCCTGGATCTGACACATCCTGGGTATGTAGCCTTCCCAACCGACCTCACCACCATGCTCCCCAGTTTCTGCATCTACGCAATGGAGATAATAATACTGCCTAACTCCAAAGGCTAACTGAAGGACGAGAGGCAATAGTGATCAGAAGAGATTATCGCGTGCCTCCCGCTTAAGCAATAAATGTTTCTATGAATAGTTGTAGAATCATCTTGAGGAAATAGGCAATGAAGTTGGTCATCTACTCTAAGGTATTGCAAAGGCATGGAGAAGTACATCCATTTGAAATAGTTATGTTGAAGTCCACAAGTCAGAGAATATTGGTGCTTTAATTATTTCTAGCTCCTGATAAGTTACAGACAAATGGGAGTGAGAAGCTACAGATATAAGCATTCCTAATCATAACTCTTCAACGGCTCCTCCAGAGACTCCTTTCTGCAGGAGCAGAAGGATGAGAAATTGCTTCCCAAACTTCACGAATAACAGGGAAATTTGGACATGTGCTGCATTTCTGCCCTGGCTAAATTCCACTTAGCATTTCTATTTCTTTCTAAAATACCTGCTTGAAAGGTAGGGAAATTAGGTGAGTGGAATAAAAAATGAGAGAGGGATCAGCATTTGTGTCAGGAATGTGTGCTGATCTGCTAAAGGCCAAGCCCATAGACCTCGCACAGATCATGTTTCCCTAGCCCATGACCACAGCAGACATCATCAATTGATCACCGCACTCTTTCCCCAGGAACCTGCCCACAGACACCTTGATCCTCTGTAGAGACCCGCTGCACACCTACTACCAACCACCGAAACATAGAATGTGCTAGAAAAATACTTTTCTCATCTGAGAGCCAGCCTTATGGAAGCAATAAAAGTCTGCAATGAGGATGAAGGTGAATATTTAGTAGCTGGGGGTGACGTGAGCCCCCCCAAAAAGTGGCAAAAAAAGTCTCACAGCTACAGATAAGAAAGGCACTGGCTTCTTTTCCATAAGCACAGCATATTTGTGGCTGACACACAGATGTGAGGGGGGATATGACTGAACACGTAGGGGCAGAACTTGGGAAACCATCCCGTTATGTGAACAAAACTGACAAGCAGTCTAAGGTCCCATGCGACTTGGCAACCTGGGGGCCCCAGAATTCCTTGGACAGACATGGAGATGGAAAACAGTACAACAGCTTAGTCATGGGGAGAAATCCATTCTGTTATTGTTATAAATACCCTAAATATTTAGAAAAGATACATAGCTCCAGTTGCACAGATACTGCTGAGAGATGTCAAGGAAAAAAAAAAAAAAAAAAAAAACACCAAACAATTAATTAGTGTGACAGCTTCCCTGAAGGAAGTAATTTGGACATTCAGTGAGAAGCAAAAATAGAGTAAAATATAAAATACAATCATCTGGTGCCTATATTAGCAATAATTAGTATATATGACCAAAGTCAAGCCAGAGATTACTTTTCTACTCCAAGTGTTTGAACTACCAACATTCTGTTGACGCAGCTGGGATATATCGTGTTGGAAGAATCCAGTTGCTGGACAGGAAAGGCAGAAAAGGCAGGGATTCTAGGGGTATCAAGCTACACAGCAGAGTAGATACCCGCATCTGCCCTCCACAGGTCTGAGCAGCACTGCCTCCCACAGATTATGTCTTCTCCATCACTAGAGGAGAGGGAAGCAGAAGAGAACTGCAGCTACAGTAGAATTCAGAGAACCCAAAACAAGTGGATGGCAGGTTTGAACCCTGCTCTCCATCCTCAAGAGCCTCAGATCTAGGGCATGAAGCAGGAGTTGCAACCCGTCAGCAGCTCCAATAGTGACAGTCTTCATGAAGTTCCAGAATGCTGAACACTGTCTTTTGGAACAAGAGAGATGCTAATCCTCTCCCCTTTCTGGTCCTCTTTCAAATATCAGCATGTGTGTCGGAGCCAAGCCTGCAGGACAGTGAAAGCCACCACTCCCCGCCCTAGCTCCAGACAGACATTACTAGCCGATGTCAGCACTCTTTCCCACTCACCCTCAGGATCTCTATGAAAGCAGCTCTGGGCTCCTAGCTGTTGTTGGGAAGTCTGCAGGGCAGGCTGGCAGGTTGGCAGGCTGGCAGGCTGGAGACCCAGGGAAGAGGAGGTGATGTAGCTCCTTGGAATTGACATGTGCCTCGAGCTTAGGACTAAGCCATCCCAAACCCTACGGCTTGTGTTCGCTTGATTCTGCAAGGTTTAGTGGGCCCTCGACCAATCCCAGAGTGTACCGCCCTTCCAAACAGAGCTGCATCTTGCTGCCAGCAAAACATTTCCTTTGATTCCATGGCAACCCTACGTCCCAACTGCATTTTGCATAGGCTGCAACCTTCCGCTTACCCTACATTCATCTCCAAATTGAAACGGTATCTTGTACTACACATGTTTTCTCTAATAGTTTGTCCTGCGAATTCATTTAATAATGAAGCATACGGTCTGCTTTTCCATTTTGAGAGCCCGGGTACTGTTCACAACTGCCAACTGCCAGGTAGCACAGAAATGCAAGGAGGAGCTTTTCAGCCCCCATCGCCTAGGCTGAAAGGATGCTCAGGTAAGCTTGCTTCCATTAACCTGTGCCAGTAAGAATACCACTGCATTCTCCCACACACGATAGCCTGGAAGTCGCTGAATATTTAGTAGCATAATCAAGTATAATGGGAACAGAATGGGCGACTTCCTTGTAAATTTCCTTCAACCTTTCATAGCCTGACAGCAGAGGGTGCATGTTTGGTATAAGGGAAATGTTTTTTCAAAAGGTACTTTTTTTTTTTTTGGTTGTTGTAAAGAAAATAGGTTATCACATACATAGTAGGAATGCAAATGGATGGAACCTTTCTGGAGGGCAAATCTCAGCAATATCTGTGGAAAGGAAATTGATCTAGCCATTGCATAAGTAAGAAATTATCCTATAAATATGCATGCACAAATAGAGATAGAAATAGGAATGCATGCAATGTCTGAAATAGAAAAAAAATAAAAGGCCTAACCTAAGCCAAGCCATTGAAATGTGCCTCAGCAAGGAGCCTATTAAGTAAATATTGTGTTATTTGTGAAGCAGAATACTATGAAGCTATTAAAAATGATGTTAGGCCAGGCATGGTGGTGCACACCCGTAATCCCAGGACTTGGGAAGCTGAGACACAAGGATTCCAGGTTCAAGGCCAGCCTCAGCAACTTAATGATGCCGTCACCAACTTAGTGAGATCTGGTTTAAAAAAGAGGGGGGGTGGATGGGGGCTGGGGGGGGAGAACATACTAAGGCACATGATGTACTTACACAATTATGTCAAGATCACTCACTGAATTGAACTTGAGAGGGAGGGAGAGCGAGGGGGCAGGGTGGGAATTGGGGGTAGGGTCAGATGAGAAATGTGTGCACATTTGTCTTTATCGATTTGTACCTAACAAAAATGTATAAATACAAAGCACGAATTATTACAATAAAAAAAGGGGGTGGGGCTTTAGGTGTAGTTCAGAGAGAGAATGCCTCTAAGTTCAAGTTCAATCCCTAATAACTAACACACACACTATATATATATATATATGTATATGTTATATAACACACACACTCTCTCTCTCTCTCTATATATATATATACATATACATACATATATATACATATATATAGTGTTATATATATATACATATATATATATATAAAACATGTATATATATATATATATATATATATATATATATATATATATATATATATTCCCAGTATTTGGGAGGCTGAGAAGGAAGATTGAAGGTTCAAAGTAGTTTCAAAAACTTAGCAAGTTTCAGCAACTTAGTGAGACCCTGTTTCAAAATAAAAAAATAAAAAGGGATGGGACTGTAGCTCAGAGATAGAATGTCTCTTACTTTAATTTTCAGTACAAATATATATATATATACATACACACACATATATATACAAATATATATATACACAAATATATATATATATTATATACAAATATATATATACAAGTATATATGTATAGTTCTATATATCCAGTATGGAAATATTACACAACACACACACGCACGCAGGCAGGCACACATGCATGCAGAGGATTTGCCCATTTCTCAGTCTAAGTCTTATCCCTCCCCCTTACCATTCCCTCACAATTGCCCATTTACCGCCAACATTTTCTAAATGGCTTCTTTAAGTCTAAGGAGTAGGCGTTCAGCTCAATTTAACATAAGGAAGAACTTAAGAAAATGAAAGCCATCCAAAAGCAGCTGCTTCGTGAAAAGGTCCCATCACGGAGGAAGGTGTTCAAATAAACGACCCCTGCCCAGGTAGGTCATAGAACAGTCCAGGGGTCTCTCTGGGATGAGGCTAGATCTTTCAGGCTTTCTTCCAGATCCCCACGAAACACCTGTCACCCATTTCCCTTGTAGCTGTTCTGATCTCCCAGACAAGACAGAGAAAGATGGCTGGTACCCTGGAACCTCTTGCCTGTCTCCTCCACAATGCTATGGTGGATACCTCTCCCTACATCTGCAGCAGGTCTCCTTTCCACTGGAAATTGCTGAGGGCAGCACCTGGATCCTAGTTATTTCTCCATCTTATAAATGACTTTTCAATCATGAAGTCGGTGTCCCCAACCCAGACAATCTTGAGGGCTTCTCTATCCACAAAAAACTCCCCCATAAATCTAGCCTATTACCTATTCTGGCAGAACATTTACACAGATCTGCTGCTTAGACATTAATAATGGAAATCACAACAACAATGGTGACGATGGATAATTTGAAAAGTCAATCCACAGAGATGGCAGTGAGATGTTTGTGTCTCTTTAGTTCCAGTCTCCTTATTTGAGAAGGATTTTTTTTTTTTTGCCAGCTTCAATGCCTAACTAGAAGCATTTACACCATCTCCTTCAACCTAGAATCAAGAGCAAATATATATATATATATATATATATATATATATATATATATATATATATATATATATATTGGGGGGGGGATCCTTCCTCCTCTGCTTCTCTCAGTACTTTTACCCCTCTCAAAGACATTTTGGAAACAAACATAGCAATAAAATAGTCAGACTTTTCCTGGAAGGTGGGAAGGGGAAGAAAGATGAAAATAAAAGATTGTATTTAGAGTTGGGCTGTAGACACTAAATCAGATCATGTTTATTGATTTATTTCAATCAATAGACATGGAAAAGTTCAGGAGATTTTGACCCGTGCCTCCAGATATGCATTTCATAGAGGTTATTTCACCCAGAACCAAAGTTGGGTTACTTTAGAATTAAAAAAAAATTTTTAAAAATGTATGTGTCCACCAAGTGACACAGATGAATTCATAATGAGAGGGAAGGAGGAAATTTGGCTCCTTCTGTTTTTCCCTCCTGACAGATTATAGCATTAAAAGACAAAATTTTTCACAAAATATTAAACTGTGTGCCATGATTCTACATAATTAACCAAATGATAAATACAAGCCCAGCAGAATGATGAATGCACAGGCGCTGGCTTGTAAGAAGCTGGAAGTTTCCTGCAGCAGCAATGGCCTCTGAGGGGGTCACTCCTTGCTCGATCACAGTTGTTCTCAGAAAACATCCCTGTGGCACTCTTAGGTCCCCTGAGGTCTTTCAAAAAAATTAAGTGCTTTTGTACTAGGCTCTGGGTCATTTGTCCCCCATGATCTCTTCTAGGAAGGAAAAATGGTCTTCCATCTTGGGACAAGCGATCCCATCTCTCATCCTACAAGAAATTCCTCTTATGGGATTTGAGATAACCAGGAAATAATTTGTGGGGCTAAAATCATGCACGTACACACGAGACTCATGCCCTTCCAATGACATTGAGACAGGAGGGGGCTCCTGGCAATGATGCAAATGGAACCCAATGGGCATCATCACCAAGAAAGCATGGATGGCGACTTGATAGCACCAGATCACATGGGCACCATTTTTAAAGATACCAGGATAGGAGTTGAAATCAACTCTTCCAGAGGGTTTTGAACTGTCATGGTCAGGAAGAATTGAGGGTAATATTCTTTGACCATCGGGTCACACAAAGGTTGAATTGAGGTCATGGACACACAGTGGAGTAAGAAATCCACATTTTGTTTCTTATCCATTAAGAAACAGCTCACCTAGCCTTCAAGCCAGAATTAACACTCCTTTTATACTTAAGGTCAGTTCAGGGCTCGGAATGGGAACTCAACCTGGTTGATGCCGCCTCCTGGTTTTATATATGGAAGCTGGATCTTGTGTTTTGCTTTAAAACGTGACCTATTAAGGATATTACCTTGACGCTACAACCCATGCTTAAGAAAGCACTTAAGAATGAAGCCAGAAGCGACTCAAAAGATAGAGAATGAGCTAAAGTGATATTCGCAGAACGCCTGGACTCAGTCTTCTTTGCAGAAACATATCTTTTAGATTCTAAATTTCATGAGCCAATAAATTTCTTCTTTTCTTTTATTTTTTTTGGTGGGCACTAGAGAGAAAATTGAAAGCATGAGGGACTTGGTATAAACGTGGGGGAGAGATCAGTAGAATAGTGGAAGGTGATTGAGAGAGGAAAGTTGAGAGAGGGAAAGGAGTTTGTATTTGTACAACACTGAACCTACTGTAATACGCAATTGCAATGTACTAATAAAAGGGGTTTTTTTTGCAGGACTGGGGATTGAACCCAGGGACTACACCCCTATTTTTTTTAAATTCTTTATTTGGAAACAGGGTCTCACTAAGTTGCAGAAGGCCTCACTAAGTAGCTGGGGCTGGCTGCAAACCAGCAATCCTCCTGTCTCAGTCTCCCAAGTAGTGGGATTACAAGCGTGCGTCACCACACCTGGCAGGTAAAGGTATTTTTAAAAGTTTAGATATGTTGGAATTAGGGTTTTGTCACTTGCAATATTTTTTAATCCAAGTTAGGGCAAGAGAAGAGGAGCCCAACTTTCACTCCATGGTTGGCTTTTTAAATGCACTTTCCCAAAGAGATCCAATTGGGGCCAAGGTGGTGTCTGGGTCAGCAAAAATCTTTCTTCCCTCTGGACAACTTCCCACATGATACCGCCTGTCAGGGATTAATGAAATAGTTCCTGAAAGTGGAGCACACACTTTATAGTCTCTGTCATTTGAGGGAAAGCACTCCAGTGCTTCCATAAAAATAATTTTGGAAAGGAGTGTATCTGCTTTCAGAAAGTGTCTGCCAAGATTTGGCCTGATGTAATTTAAAATGGCTAAGACAATCAGCTCGAAAATTAGAGTTTCTAATGGGAACACCTACTCAGCCCTAATAATAGGGGAACTACCATCATAATTATAATGTGGTACAAGCAGGCACATCCTTAACTAACTTTTCTCAGCTACTGCAATTAACAAGCATCAATAGATTGAGTAAATTATTAATAACCCACACATTTCTCCAGTGCGCCCTGCGAGTTCTATTTTTTCCAAGGAAGAAGCAGAAAGTTCACAGCTGATATCCAAACAATCTTTGATTTGTCTCTTTCAAAACATCACGTGTGCTTTTAAATACTTCTTTCTGGAGGCAATAACAGTTGGGAAGAATTGAGTAGTGAGTCGAGACTGAAGTATCCCGGAAGTCAGCCACACACCCTGACAGACACTGTCTATGAAGAGTCAATCACACAGTCACCTGGTCCTTACTTTCTTCCCGGTACAGTCACTTGCAGGATGGTTACTCTCACTGAGAAGTAGCGGCAGTGAGGTTTGTTGTGACCGTCGCCTTTCCAGTCCATTGTGAATTAGTGGTTCTCAGAATAGCTCAGGGACCCATGACAGTTTATGAAGCTCACAAATAATTTCAAGTCGTGGGGCATTAAAACTGGATGGCCCCACTTTAATAAGTACATGATAAAGAAGACAGACGGAAGGAAGGAAGGAAGGAAGGAAGGAAGGAAGGAAGGAAGGAAGGAAGGAAGGAAAGAAAGAAAGAGAGAAAAAAAGAAAGAAAGAAAGAAAGAGAAAGAAAGAAAACAATCTGGGAGAGTCAAGGGATATAGCCAAGGTTGGACAGAAAGGTGATATCTCTTCTATCACTCATGTTTAAATTGATGCTAGCTACAAGGTAAATAAAACATCCTCCTGGTGTGTGCATGCTCAAACAGAAGGAAGCCGCTGATAGGAAGCCTGAGACCAGGAAGGCAGAGATGGCCTATGATTGGAATAAACTCAGTAAAAGAGGGAGAGAAGGACAGGCAGCCCAGGCTGGGGCAGGAGGCTCCCAGGTAACCGCCCATGAGCCATATAATCTCTGCTGGATCTATTTAACAATAAAGGGAAGCAACCAGGTATGGTGATGCACACCTGTGATCACAGTATTTGTGAGGCTGAGGCAGGAGGAGAGTAGGTTCAAGGCCAGCCTCTGCCATTTAGCAAGACCCTATGTCAAAATTAAAAAAAAAAAATATATATATATATACACATATATATATATATATATATATATATATATATATATGTATATGGGCTGAAGATAGAGTTTAGAGATAGAATACCCCTAAGTCAATTCCCAGTACCAAATAATAATAATAATAATAATAATAATAATAATAAGAAGAAGAAGAAGAAGAAGAAGAAGAAGAAGAAGAAGGACTGCAGGTATAGCTCAGAGGTAGAGCACCTGAGTTCAATCCTTAGTACCACATGCATACGCATACACACGCATACACACACACACACACACACACACACACACACACACACAAATACATAAGCAGTAAGGCAGAATAGAGGTAGAAAAAGGACCTAGCGAGGGACGCACCACATGCAGAAGTCTAGGTATGAGAATCTGGCCAATGCAACTATCAGTCAGTCTAACATTTGCCTTGGAGAGGTCTAAGGGTCATGGAAAGCTAGGTTCCGACTGCTGAACTCGCCGAAAGCAGCCTGTTCCTCTGAGGTAAACTGTTCTTGTGTTTCTTGCCAGCACCAACTCCCAAATATCCCACGTCAAACATTGTCTCAAAGATCTTCTGTATATCCTCAGCCATTTTATTGCTAACCCTTATCCCAAAGACTTTCTGCAGTTGTTCTGTGGTTTACCCAGTTAACTTTACCCTGAGGTCTCCCTGCACGTTTACTGGTTAAGCAATACTACCCAGACTTGGCACATATGCAGCAGCATCCAAACCTCAACATCTCCCCTTTATTTTTTTATTTATTGATGTATTGTAACCATACATCTTTGATAGGTACAAGCTGGTAGAGGCATACATGCACACATCTCTCATTTAACCCTTCCCCAATTCCTGACTCATTCCTTCCCCCCTCCCTCCTTCTCAAGTTCAGTTTAGTGATTGACTTTGATATGTTTGTAAAAATATATCATGTGCATTAGTGTGTTTCCCTCCCCCATCCCCTTCAGTTAAGTCACCTTCTTTGCTCACCTAAGATTTCTCTTTCTTTGTCTAAAGTCCCTCTTATGTCCCACTTTCTCCCTAACTTCCACATATTAGGGAGAACATCCGATTCTTTACTTTTTGTGACTAACTAATCTCACTTAGCATAATGTTTTCCAGTTCCATCCATTTCCCTGCAGATGACAAGCTCTTGTTCTTCTTTATGACTGAGTAAAATTCCATTGTGTACACATCTCATAATTTTGTAACCCATTCATCTGTTAACCTCTCCCCTTTAGAATGACAATAAAAGCTGTGGACCAGTGTCCAGCAGGGCCTTTGCTTAAAAGTGAGGTCCCCTGGCCCGCGCCTCTCCATCTGCTCTGTGTATGCATCAGCCTTTTCCTCTCAGGTGCTCTGCAGGATGGTACAGACGTGAGAAAACATGGCCTGTTTTGAGAACAAGTTGTCCACCATGCTGGAGAGTAGTGAGTCAGGGAACAGGGGCCCTTTAAGGAGCAGAGCTTCCTGCTGCAGCAATGGGAGGGTCTTCGCTGGGAAGTGAGGCTCCCAGACGTCACTCTTGGGAACATCACCAGAGCTGGAGCAGTTATAATGGCAAGATGAGGATAGGAAAGAGTGGCTAGGAGTCCGTGCCAACCACACAAGAGGCAGAAGCATCCTAACCAAGGACTCTGTCCTGGAGAGGGAGCAGTGAGTGAGTCACAGACGCATGCTTGGGATCCCCTGTGGAATGAATCACAGTATGACTCTTCCCCCATCTGCCTGAGAGACTCGACCACTGCCATCTCCTTGCCCAGCATGCAGTCCCAGTCCCATACCCACCCACGAGACTCCAAAAACCTTGTTTCTCAATAAAAAAAAAAAAAAATAGAAGGGTAGAAGTTTGGGGAAGCTGTGCCAGAGCTGATGTTTCCCAATACTCATTTCTCTTTTCCATCTCTAGAAGACTGAGTTTG
>PVLC010015219.1:0-37797 GCA_004027655.1 Graphiurus murinus
TCAAAATAGGGAGAAGCCAGGTGAGCCCCAGGTATGGGAGACAAGGCCCTAAAAGAGGGTATAAGACATGGAAAATGCCCTCAGTCGCAAGGGGGTAGGAGGAGCTCGACTCCATCATCAACAAGCAGGACTGTAGGCTCAGAGGTGCCAGCTCTTCCAATTCTGCAAAAAACAACAACAAAAAATACCCCCAAAAGTCTAGATTTTACAGCAAAATCTCATCTGTCACCAACTCATAGAATTAAAAAAAAAAATAGACTGCAGTCTAAACAACATACCATTGCCAGTAAGATTCAGCCAATGGATCCCTCATTTACAAACTGTTCTTCCATTCTAGATGGGTGAGTATTCAGGATTTGCCTGAATGTTTCTGATGGCAGGGAAGCTCATTACTTACTATTTGGGTAAATTTTTAGGAAGATCTTGTCTTAAATAAAAATGTACCTCCTTGTAACTTTCTCTCGCTGTGTTCCTATAACCACCCACATTCTCCTGTCGTCTTAGGCAAGGGAACAGTTTTATTTCTGTGTGGCCAGTGCCATTTTTCTCCCCGGAGTCTGAGTTATTTGAGGACAGTGTCTAAGTCTTTCATCTCAAAGTAAGGATAATAATAGCCAACATTTATTGAGCACATATGTACCAGACTCTATTCCGAGCACTTTACAAGTATTAACTCATTTACTCCTTCTGAGAACCCTGTGAGTGAGGTCCTATTATAACCACATTTTATAGAAGAGACTATGGATAAGAGAGGACAAAGGAGTTGTTCAAGGTCACACAAACATCTAGTCAGTGGCAGAGCCAGAATCAGAACACAGACAGGTTCTTGCTCCAAAGGCAAAGCTCACAGCACTGCTGTGTTTATGGGGACTATCACAGTCATTCGATAACTGTTTATTGATGTTAAATAAAACAATACCTATGTTTTCTTCTGAAACCCCGAAATGAAGATGTTTCCCCAACATCAGCATTAGCGATGGATTGCATCATATGCAGAGATGAGAGAGTCATGGAGAATCAAGTTGGACAATAAGAACTTCCTGCTGTTGAAGGCCTCTTCTTTCCTTCCTTCATTCCTTTGGAAATCCATTTTTTAAAAAAAGAATGGAAGGAAGGAAGGAAGGAAGGAAGGAAGGAAGGAAGGAAGGAAGGAAGGAAAGAAGGGAGGAAGGGAGCCAGGCATGGTGGCACACACCTGTAATCCCAGTACTTAGGAGGCTGAAACAGGAGTATCACAGATTTGAGGCCAGCCTCAGCAATTTAGGGAGACTCTCAGCAACCTAGCAAAACTCCATTTCAAAACAAAAAAATAAAAAAGGCTAGCTCCGAGGTAGAATGTCCCTTCATTCAATCTCTAGTACCATCGATGATGATGATGATGATGATGATGATGATGATGATGGAGCCGACTAGTGTCTCCAGGATGGCTCGTCCACCTGACTGGTCTGGGGCAAAGAGAAGCATTGGAAATGTGGCTGCTGAGAAACTTGCCTTCCTGCAATTCCTGTTCCTTGGCAGTTTCCCCAGGGGAAGACAGGACAGAAGTCATGTGAATATATGAACGTTTTGTAGTCTCCTGCCATGATGGGTCCCAGATTAAGCTAAGTGGGATCGAAGAGACCAGAGATTCACAGGTCAAACCCTGTATCCTAAAATACAACTACATACGGTCAGAAATTGAGATAGGATACTCAGTATCAGAGCACCTTAGAATGGAAAAGAACTAAAAAAGTGACCTCGCTGTATGTAATCTCCCACATACAGCAAGAATGTCTTCCAGAACATTCCATCCAGGTGACTGTTCACTTGTTAACAACACCCATCAACAGAGCTCCTGAATCAGCTCTCAGAACTTCAAAGGGAGGCAAATCACAGCTACTGCAGGAGACTCTTGAGGAAGCCTGAAGGTTGGGGCCGGGGCAAGAGGAAACCCGGGGGGGAAATGAAAGCACTTGATACATGATTTAGTCAACACGATCTCTTTATGCATGCCCACGTGGATGTGGGACAGTTGGGAATAAAGCCACAGGCAGTGGAGTTTGGGAAATTTGAAGTTGCCCATTCTATTTCCATTGCTGATTTCACTTTTTGGAACACCGTGATAACTGGATTATTTTCCCAAACATTTCTCAGCCCCATTGATGTTGGACTTGGCCATGTGACTCCTTTTGGCCAAAAGAATATGCGCAAAGCTAACTGTCCAGCGGTTCCCCAAGGCCTTGAGGGGGTGTGTTTCAGCCCCCTCCCTTGTCCTCCTGCCATTCACCAGGAGAGGACAAGCTGCAGGTGGCCCATTCCAGGGAAGATGACAGAAAACCAACCAGGCCTGCATCCAGCACACACCCTGGGTCTGAGTTTAGTCAACTTGGGGCAGCCTAATATAGGGATACCTCAACCACCTCACAGACGTGTGTGAGAAAAGAATTAATGGGTATTACTGTAAACCACTGAGTCCTGGGGTGATTTGTTACCTGGCATTATTGCAATGATGACTGCCTAATGTAGTGCAGACTATTGTCAGAGAACTGCACCCTTGCTGCTTCTGCTACCCCTTCCCACTTCTACCATGTCCATTCATCTTTCCTCTCCCCACTGCCCCTGAGTTCTCCAGGAACCACTCCTTCTCCATCTCTCAAATCCTCACTATGGCCAGGGCTCTGTCCCAGGCTCAAGGCCTTATGCTTAAGTCAGTTGCCCTCTGCAGTCCCAGTGACCAACCTGTAGCTTTCCATGCAACCGATGTCGCGTCCCACGCCACACGGGGTAGGGCAAAGCAGGCCAGCCGCTTCGCCTGTTGGAGCCAAGCGAGAGGGAGAGTGTCACGGCCGGGCCCACCACCCTGGGGAGTCGGGGAAGCCCCCCAAAAACCAGCACCGGCCGGGAGTCCAGTCAGCGGTCAGGCAGCACCGCTGAAACTCAACTTTATTAGAACATACAATAGATTATATGGGCAGGTCAGGTAGGGAGGTGAAGCTGGGGAGGGGGAGCCAATGGGAGCAGATCTCATCACCTATAGCTGTGGGGGAGGGAGGCAGGCCTTTCCCTGACCCACCCACCGGCTTCCCTAGGTCTGAGGGGTCAGATTTCACCAAGAAAGGTCAGAGCCTGTGAGTGCCAAATGCCACATAACATGAGCAATCCCTACACAACCCAAATGGTTCAGGAGAGTCCTGTGCCCAGTGAAATGTATGTGACGAATGCTGGGACTGACAGGCATGGACATGTCCCCATTGGCTTGAATCCAGGAGGGTGCAGGATGAGAAGTCCCCCAGTCATCGAACTGCCAGAGAGAAAAAGCTCATCTGAGAATGGAGCCAGCCAAGAAGAAAGCAGAGGGGGAAAATGCGTGTGTATTACAAAAATAATACATAAATATAATAATATAATGCTATATACTTAATATATAACATGCATATGTACATGTATCTATGTGGGGCGGGGAGACACACACACACACACACTACTCTCACTATTTTAATTCCTTCCTCAAGCCATGCCTGAAGTTGAATCTGCCCTATGGACTTTTCAGTTATGTGAATTTAACAAACAAACAAAAAAAGCCACTTTAACTTAAGCCAGTTTGGCTGGAGTTTGAGTCACTTGGTACTGAAAGATGCCCAACTTTCTCAGAATGACTGCCTTCCAACATTGACAGATCTTCCCCAGGCCACTGTGGTACCCAGTGAACGTGGGAGTATGCAGGGGGAAGAATACACCCTGGGCCCTCATGATATCATGAAGGAAAAGCCAAACAACAAAGTTTCAATCAATAGTTCAGTAATTGATAACACGTATTTTTCCTTGCTTCACAGCATTTAGGGGAGAGGGTGCTTGCCACCTGGCATCTCAGCTAACAGGTGTCCCTCTTTAACACGAAGGGATGAGACGTTTCTTGACCAGGCTCACCAAGTCAGAGAGTCTGTACTGCTGAGACCCAGGCAGACATCAGAAGCATCACACTGCCCCATAACCACAACCTAACATCTCAGAAGACCTGTCCCCTGCAGTGGTGATACAGAGCCATCCAGACCCACCATGAGCCACTCTCTAAGTCATCAAAGATTAAAATATGGCAGTCTGTTGACTCTGTGGTCTTTTGAAGGGCACCTCCTTGCCAGAGATATTCCTGCATACTCATGGGGTACAAGTCTTTGGGGATAACTTGGATTCGTTTTCTATGGGGAGATGTACAACATCCAATCAGCATCCTCTCCCCAAATGACCACCATTGAAACAGGGCCAGGGCAAGCCCTTAAAAAAGGATTCAAACATGGCATGCCAGGGTAGACGATGTTTCCCTAACTCTTGGGATGGACTTAGGGGAAAGTTTGTTCAATGGGATGCTATCCTGAACATGTCTCCGGTTTCCCACTTCCATGACTGAAGCCATATGAGGCTCCCTCTGCAGGACTTCCCCCCTGCCTGTGTGCCCGCAAGCTCCACTTCTAACCTGCTTATGCAATCAGGCCAAGCATCACCTGCTCTGGGAAGCTGTGGCAGACTGCATTACTGGCCAAGAGACTCCACATCCTTCCCTCCAGGCCTGACTCTGTGGAAGGAAACCACGTGGTTTGCCTTGGCTAATGAAATGTCAATGGGGGTGACAGGAGCCACTTAGGAGCAGAAGCCAATACATGGTTTCACCACACGTATTTCTTTTCCCTCTGTCGTGAGATCAGCCAATCTCATATAGAGACTGCACCATTACACTTAGTTCCAGAAAGTGTGAAGTAAAACCACAGGAAACTCTGGTGGATACAAATGCCAAAGGATAAAAAAAAAATTTTTAAGCCCTAAGTTGTATGGCTCATTTGTGTTGTAGCATAATGTAGCCTAAGCTGACTAATACACTCCCTAGAGCATATTTCTGCAGCTTCTTCCCTTATGTCCTCATTGCACCTTACGTGCAATCTAATTACATCAATTACTTTGCTGTGATATAACCATTCACTATTTTGCTTCTAATTGAACCCCAACCCCCCCCAACATCAGAGCCCATGTTATTTGAACTGTTCCCCAAGTGCCTTGCACAAGTCAGGGAATACAGTGGACCTTCAAAACCATGAATGAATGATGGTTTAAAGATCCTAAAACTGTGCTCTGTCCTTTCCTCCCCCAAGAAGGGCATCCCTCTCCTGAGTCCCTTTGCACATAAATCCCTATCTTCAAGGTGACATTGGTTGGCAAAATTAACTCGTCAAAAAACAAGTTACTGCTAAATTGCATGAAATGGCTATCCCGCATAACAGGAATTCTGAAGCCAAAACAGCATGGAGGAAGAAGGCTTTCTGAGGGATGTGCTGAAGTTTCTAATGTTGTAGACAACCAGATTCAATATATCCATTAGGGTGCAGCACAGGAGGGGGGCAAGAAAAACTAAGCCACCTACTCAGACTGCTTGAGAGATGACAGGGCTTGTTTGCAAGGCAGTTTTAAGGCCTCTTCAGGTCAGGCTCATAGACAGCTTCTATTGCTGGAACCTGGAATTCTCAAAACACAGCTCAGGAATTGGCCCTGTTGCTTGTCAGACTTCAGAATAGCCCACTGCCCTCTGGAGGAGAGGGGGCTGAGTCTCTCTTTCAGGACTATGTCTCAAATTAATCCCAGGATACAGGAAGGGTGAGTCGGCACCTTTGAGGACTAGATACCACTTCCATCGGGGAGAACACGGGGTCTGATTTCTGAGGACAGCATCTCCTGCTTTTCGTAATACTTATTTTCTCACCCTACCTCTCTGTGTCCAACACACATCACCTTATCTGGGACCCGTCAGTAACACGGCATCCCAGAGGAGAGAGCCCTGGCCCAGGCTTGGTCACCCAGTTACCAGGGACAGCAAGTACGTCTTCTGGGTGCTGGGCAAAACCAAACCTCAGTATTTACCCCCAGGGACAAACACGTGCTGTGAGATCAACACAGAGCTGGTGTTTTGACTTCATGTCTTCCTGCTCAACAGTTCCTGTTTATTTTTCCACTGCCTGGTTCCAAGGTGTCCCCCCAAGGGGCCCCGTGGACAGCCTGTGTGTAACCCCACTCCCCCACCATGCCCTTTTATTACCAGCACCCACATTGACTCCGGAGATGGGGATATGGTGGTCCAGAGGATGGGCACTTTCAATGTCCAGGGAGCAACCAGGTGCAGGACAAGGGTCTTGTGGTGGGCACCAAGACCGAGGGGTAGCTTGGGGTAATGACCTGAGCTGGGTCGCCAAAGAGGAGTGGGGGCGAGGCAGGTAAGTAGGGTGCCTGGCCGCCTGGCAGGCCGGAGGGTGGACATGCTCTCGGGGCGATGGTAGCAGCCACCCCCGCCCCCCATTCCCAAGAGCACGCTGCGGATTTCTGCCAGCACGAAGCAGAGTCACGAGTCGCGCCGGAGCAGCGGAGCGGGCAGGACATCGTCAGCGCCGGGAGAGCACGCGCGCGTGGGCGGACGGAGGCAGGGTCCCCACATCCAACTGCACGCTCCCCCTGCCTCCCCCGGCCTGCGCATCCCGGCTGCTCCCCACCGCAGATCTAGAAATAAAAGCAAAACCCGTTAAAGGTGTCGGGGACCCTTTTGAGGGGCTGGGGAGGGGGCTTCCCGGGCAGGGGCGTCGCGCAGCCCCAGGGCGCGCCCCTCGGCCCGCGCCCACCCCCGCCTCCCGCTCCTCCCGGGCTCCGCGGCCCGCCCCCGCGCGGGAGCTCTGGAGGCGGGGGCGGCGCGCAGCGGCGCGGGGGCGGTGGCGCAGGGCGGGCGGGGCGGCGGGGAGGAGCGGGAGCCAAGCTGCTACGTAAGCAGCCGCGAGAGGGGATCCTGGGCGCAGGCCCCGCCCCCTCACGTGCCCGCGGCGCAGGTCCGCGTGACCCGCCGCCTCCGCCGCCGCCGGGCTGGCGAGCCCCAAAGGGAGGCCGCGGGGGCGGGCTGGCCGGGGTCTGCTGCGGGGAAGCCTTGCACCTGCAGCCGGGCCTTGGTCCCCCAGCCTTGCCACCCCGCCTCTTTCTGCCCAGTACTTAGGGGGGCGAGGGGGAGACATGCGGAGCTCGGTGCTGGCCTGGATCTGGAGGAGGGGCATGGAATTTGGTAAAAGGGGTCTCTCTTCCCGACCCACCTTTCGGGCCAGCATTCCTCTAATGGGAGCAGGAGGCAGGAAAAGGGGCCCTGTCCCTAAGGGAAGACTTGGGTCCACATTTAAACCTAAGCTTGGGAGGGGGGTGGGGAGAAGAGCTTTTGAAATGAGGTTGTGACCTTAGGTCCCCACAGCGCATTAGTTGTCGATGACCCGACATCGCCGCCTGGGTCGGTCCTGAGGACCAAGGCTGTGCGGTTCTTCAGATCAGGTGCCCTATGACTTGTGGGAACCGAGGTCCACCATGGAGCTCAAGTCTTGAGCAAGAATCCAGCATCTTCATCCTTCCCGGGTCATTGACTTAACTGACTCCTCCGCCCTCATGCCCCTCCCAGAAACCGCAAAGGTTTGGAAAGGATCCGTGAGGAATGGAGGCCAAGGACAAGCCAAGCACCAAATTGAGTATCCACAGCAACAGAACAGGAGACCCATTATCTGCGCCTTTGCGATACGTCCTTAAGTGACCTGTTTTCTTGCAAGGTGTCAGATGCTGAGGTAGTCCGCACAGCCTTGTTGCTATCTTGAAACTTGTGTCTCCACTGGTTGCTATTTCCAATGTCTAGTGAAGTGGGGAGAAGGTGCTGCCTGGGACCAGGGCTCCAGAGCCGGAGCTCCTATGGCAAGGAAAGTACCTCTGTGAAAAGCCATGCATGGTGTGGCCCCAGTGTGGGGTTGAAGAACCAGGAAAGCCACCTGACAATCAAATAGCAAATAGCAAGCTCTGGAGGCGGGCAGGGATGTGGGGTGGACTGGGAAAGACGCCCTCAGACCCAGGCCCATTACTTTGTTCCCTGAGGGAAATCACGGGCTAGGTAGGTGTGTTTACTTGGATGTGGAGTGTATTCCTCAGGCAAAGATAATTCCCCTAGTAGGGTTCTATGGAAAGTAAAACCTAAGTGTGTCCAGATCTTAGTGTGTTCGTTTCTGGGATGGTCAGGAAAGGGGGGGATGGGAAGAGGGCGGGGGCAGGGAAATGGAGTCCCCTTCAACTATGGGGATGTCGCTGTATTTGGACAGCTGCCCTTCTACCCGTGGCTCCAGGTGGCTGCTTGGCACTGGACACTCGCTCAGTCATGTATGGGGGTGGTCAGTGTGATTGAATGGCTGTTGAATGCCAGACACCTTGGGGAAAACAAAGGGATGCCAACTAAGGTTCCTGACCCAAAGGAATTTATATCTTATGGGGAAGTTTTATGTGCTTGAAATAGCACTTAAGGGAATGCTAATGTGTGAGGTTTGGAGCCAAGGTGAGTGTGGAGGAGGGCCTGGATAGAAAGGAGAGAGCAGCAGAGGCGGAAGAGCCTGAGGAGGGTGGGGAGGGTTTGGATAAAAGGACAGGAGCTTTAGATGTGTGAGCCAAGACAGAGAGGATGGGGTGACTGCAGTGGTCAGGGAGAAGGCTGGTTTGTCTGGTATGAAGGATTTGGAATTGGAGAAGGCCAAAGATCTGCTTGGGGACGGAGTTTACAGAAGCCCAAAGCAAAGGCTTCCGGGTTCTCCTGCAGCCCCTGGGTGCCCAGAGCTCCACAAAGTTCAGCTCTGATCACATGAAGCCCTTCTCAGAAGCATGCAGTGGCCCTTCGTTGCCCCCAACTCTGTCATGGCACCCGGGCCCCTTTATGATTTATCCTACACCTACCTGTTCAGCCTTATCTCCTAGTTCACCCTTTCAGGCCCACAGAATTACACTTGGGCCAGAACATGCCCTCTTCATTTCCCCTTTTAAGTCTTCACTCACATGCTTTCCCCTTTCTTCAGAATGCCTCTCCTCCACTGTTTCTGCCCACTCATCCTTGGAAGCACAGCTTAGGTGCCAGCTCATCCCCAGCCACTTCTAGTTTTCACCCCAGTTCCCACAACATCGTTTACTCATCTTGGCACCTCACGTTCTTCCTTGTGTTACGGATATGGAGAGGCATCCTCAGCCTCCTTCCAAGTAGGTACTGCTGAGCCCACCTCTTCTTACCGTCTCCATCACTGAGCCAACAGGCTCATCACTGCCTGTGCCAGGCCACCATCAGCTCTTGTCCTGAGCGGTCCATTGCTTCCCTCGCCCTCTCCAGTTGGCTCTCCATGGGGCAGCCAGAATGGTCCTTTAAAACATAGATGGTATCCTGTCACTCTCCTGCTCAGAACCCCATCATGATTTCCCATTACATCAGATGTTATTTGGGACTTAGTGTTCGGGTCAAGACCTGCGTTATCTGGCCCATCTACCTCTCCGATGCCTACCATTCTGTCTCCCACACTAAGCTCTCGCCACCCTACTTCTGGGATATCCCAGGCTCACTTTGCTGCAGAGCCTTTGTGCTTACTTCCCCCTCTTAATGGACTGCATGTCTTTTGGAATTCACATGGCTCACTCCTTTCCTTCACTCGTGTCTCTGGTCAGATTCCTTCTCCTCAGAGAACTGCTCCCTGACTATCTTATCTAGAATAGGCCTTCCTACTGGCCACTCTCTATTTCCTTTTTCTTTGGAGCCATCACCATCATTTGGTTATTAGGCTGTTTGTCATTCCCATGAGAAGGTAAGCTCTGTGAGGTCAGGAGCTTCTGTCTTGTTCGCTGATGTGGAACGGTGCTTCTTCACGTGTAGTAGGTGCTCAATATGTTGAATGAATAAATGAGTGAATGAATCTAAACTTTGTAACTAAGCTGTAAGCTCCTTGAGGACAAGCAGCATGTGCTAGACATTTGAGTCCCCTCTCCAGCTCCTTGTTTCTTACACGTAAGTCCCCTCAAATGCTTGCCAAGTGAATTTCAGCATCTGAAGAGAACATCCCCAGATGATTTCCTCCATTAATGTACCTCCAGTAGTCTCCCTTTATTCTTGGGGGGTGTGTCCCATGACCCCCAGTGAATGCCCAAAACCACAGATAGTATTGAGCCCTATGTATACTGTTATTTTTCCTATACATACATATCTATGATAAGGTTTAATTTCTAAATTAGGCACAATGAGGGATTAAGAACAATAATAATATGCAGTAACAAAAATTATGTGCGAGTGTGGTCTCTCTCACCAAGTATCTTACCATACCTCACTGGCTCTTCTCACGGTGGTGTGAGATGATGCAATGTGTATGTGATGAGAGGTGGATGGCGTAGGCATTGTAATGTGGCCAAAGAACTACAGCACTGTGATGCTGGATTTGGTCACCAATAGGGCTGCCAGATGACTATTTATGAGTAGCATCTACAGCATAGATGTCCTGGACAAAGAGACAATTTCACACCTCGAGCAGGATGGAGCAGGATTTCACCATGCTACTCAGAACAATCTAAAACCTAGGAATTATTGGACTTTTCCATTTAATGGTTTAGGACTGAAGACTGTGGGTAACTGAAACCACAGGAAGAAAAATCACACATAAGGGGGGAGAGCTAGTTAGAAGGCATCAAGACATGGTCTTTGTCCATTCTGTGACTCCCAAAGATGACCCAGTTTTCGTCACGATCCTTGGAAGGTCATTGTTTCTCCAGACATGGATCTCAACTCATTAATGGGTTGGACCCATGTGCTTTCATGAAATAGAATGAATGAGGAAATATGAGTGCATTGTAGGTTTTAAAGTTAAGTATTATTTCTTTCAGGTACGTGTGTGTATCTTCAGGTCATCATGTAAAATAATTATCTGATTGTTGGCCAAAGCCAAAAACTTTGAAAGTTCTAGATGCCTCATAGATGGTCATTTGTAGAATGCATGCTTATACCTTTTTTTTTTTCTCAGTACTAGAACTGAACACAGAGCCTTGTGTACCCAAGGCAAGTGCTCTACCACTAAGTTTCATCCCATTTGTTTTCTTTTTGAGACAAGGTCTCTCACTAAGTTGCCCAGGCTGGCCTTGAACTTGTGATCCTCTTGTCTCAGCCTCCAGTGTAGCTGGGATTACAGGTGTGCACCCAGCATTACCACTCTTTCTAGTTCAGTGGCCGACATGTATTGTGGGTTACCTCTGTGCCATACCACCCACACTGCATTAGTTTCATGTGTGTTACCTCATACGTTCCACATAACAAGTCTTGAGTGGGGCGCTGTTATTCTCATTTAACAGGGGAGGAAACTGAGACTTAGGGAAATTAAGTACCTTGCCCATGATCACGCACACACACAGAGTTTGGAGAGAGCAGTAACTGTAGGTGTTCAAGTGAGCCACTTGACAATAAGCTGTGGCTTTAGTAGAGGGACACAGCCACTGACAACCCCTAGCTTGGCAGGGAGGGAAATGGAGGAATAAATAGTCTACGATGTTCTCCTCCCATCTTTGGGTTTCCCTCCCAGGGTCCCTATTAGCCGAACAAGAGATCAAGAGAGTCTGCTGATGCAGTCCCTGGAGGTCAATCTCTTAAGGGTCAAAACAGGTGGAGAGAATGCAGTCTGCACCTAAAGGAGCAAATGGAGAGCCTCCAGCTTCCCACCTGCAGCACCAGAGCAGACTAACAAGGATTCCCAGGCCCTGGAATGCCCAGTCTTGGCTCCTGCCGAACTTGACAGCTCACCACGGCTCTCACCTCTCCCCAAAGGACAAGACTGGAATGGGCCAAGTGGGACACTGTGCAGTCTTGGGCCATACACTAGGAGCCCCTCCCTTGGCCCTCTCGGTACTCACGGGCTGCCAAGTGAGGAAAACCAGGCCAGAAAAAGAACTGGCCCCCCTCAGCCACCTAGGCATTTGCAGCTCTGCCAGCGCTTGGGCATCTTGTCCATGATCTAATCATGGATGAGGTCAGTGGGTTTTTTATGCAGGCTAGGGATTTGACTGTTTGAATGGCAGAAATTTATTCCTGCCAGGATTCTGTACACTTCGGAACTGACCCCCACCCCCTCCGGGGAAAGAAGGAGCAAAGAGTGAGCGTGTGTGTGTGTGTGTGTGTGTGTGTGTGTGTGTGTGTGTGTCTAGGGGTAGAGGGGTGGAAATGCAGCCTCTGAGGCATGTTCCTGCTGTGCAAACTCCTCTAGCCTTTGCAGGCAAATATGTGGCTGCAGTTGTGGCTAAAATATGAATGAATGTGGTGTGTGCAGGTGCATGAATGACTGTAGTTTCTGTGAATGGATGCATGTGTGATGAAGGGTGTATGGGAGCCCTAGCAAGCTGGGGTGGTGGTTTGCAGGTGCCTGGCTGGAAGCAGCCACAGATCTGTCCTTACCAAAGTCTCTGAGTGTTGGGTTGGGGGCAGAGAGGGGAATACTTTGTTTTTCGCTGCTGCTGCTGCTGCTGCTGCTGCTACTGCTGCTGCTTCTGAGCCAGTGTGAACCAGTGGCAATGGCCCAATCCTCCCCAAGCCCCAGAGAAGAAAGAGGAGAAAGACAAAGAAAAACACATGCTCAGTCTGTCACCAGTTGAAGGCTCATACAGCCATCAGGAATTGTCCTTAGATAAACTCTAGCCCCACAGCCCCCTGACTGGCCCTTAAGGCTCCTGCCTGGGGCAGAGCAAGGGCAGGTGGGTAGTAACTGGAATATAATTTTCTCTGACCTCCACTCCCCTGACCTACTAGCCTGGCATGCTAGAATTATGCATATTCTGTCCTTGTCTGACATACTGAGTTCCATGGGATCTCATTCCCTTCTATCTCCCAACCAGAGTTCAGGGAATTAAAGGAAGGGCCTCATTCTTTCAGGAAACAATGATAAACAAAAATGATTGGGTGGTTACAAGTTGAAAAACCTCACTCCGTGTGTGTGTGTGTGTGTGTGTGTGTGTGTGTGTGTGTGTGTAAAAATTAAGGTCCACTTAATTTCAAGTCATATGATCTAAATACATTTTGGGGCTCTCCTGCACCCAAGGCCCCCCACATCCCCTGTCATCCAAGTGGCCTCTGTGAGGGCTCCTGTACACAATGGCCCTAATTAGTCCCCTCATTAACAGTCTCAGCAGAGGCCAAAGACTGAATGGGTCAGAGAAACCAAATTCTTTTATCATCCAGAGGCACCAGTGCAGCCCATTTGAGGAGGGCGAGTCAGGGAGAGAGGGCTGGGAAGCAAGGAATGTGGGAAACCAAGACCACAGGGTTATTACAAACTGCCTCCTTTCTATTCTGAAAAGCCTACTTCCCCCCCCCTCAAATATTGGAAAGTGGTATATCTTACCTGCTTTACTTCCATACTGTATTAACAGATACAAATCAGAGGTATATATAAAAATATATGGTTGTAAAATAGACCAGGAAAAACTGTGTTGTTAGCTATGTGAAGGGAGCAATAGCCCTCCCTCTCCCCCAAGCAAATTTTTCAATAAATGCAGATTTTAATAGTAAAGCAATCTAATTATCAGATTGCATATTTAAGTCTCCCAGATTAAACCTAATTCTATGTGGGGGCTGCTGTGTCTTTTCTGCCAAGCAGCCATGAGAGGAAGAACATCCCAGAGCCCTGCTTATGAATGTGCTGTCTCTGCTGCGTGTGAATGCACCCTCGCTTTGTGTCTGTATGAACGGGGGTTACATGGGCTGGTCAGAGGCCACGTGAGACGTGTGGGGTGGGAAGTATGTCTTTAAAAAAATGAATTGGAAGAAATGAATGGGGAAGGTGTAAATGGCTCACATCTTCCCATGTGAGTCCCTCCACCACAATATCCACCACCATGATAAGGCACACCTGTTTTATTAAAATTAATTCTTGGCTTTGCAAATATCAATAGATCAATGTCTCTACTTGTGTTCCACCCGTCACCAGGGCCAGACTGCTAAAACAGAGGGCTGCAACACAAAAGATACTGCAGTCAGCTCAAGCAGGGAGTTATTTTTAGATCAGAAAAAAGAAGGGAAAGAAAAAATAAAAAAAAGAGGCAGTTCTGGATTTTGCAATCTAATTTGGTCCCTTTTCTTAAGAAAAATCCCATCAATGGCATTTTCCATGCAACCTGATTTCTTTTTGGCTCCAAGAAAAAGAAGAGATCTAGGGCTGAAAATTCTGGAGTTTTATGGCTGATTCTAGCTAGTAGCCTTTCTTCACCAGGCTCCAACTGAATTAATTTGATACTATTTTTGAAAGTCAGTGTTTCTAAGGGAGACCTAATGACGCACTGACGTCAATGCAGGTCAATAGCACACGGCTGGAACTGGGCGTGCTACACCGAGCTGGAGCTGGAGCCTTTCCAAACAGCCCCAACTCTGCAAATATCCCAGCTTTGCAGGGGGAAAAAAAAAGCCAGGGTTGTGTAAGCATTGAGACCCCCACCATTTTTCTAGAATATCTTAGAAATTGATGCATGTTTTCCTGATGCAAAAAGAAAGAAAAAGAAAATCCAAACAGATATAATCAGTCGCACTGCAGTAAAAAAAAAAAAAAAAATCATACCTGTCAAAGGAACCGTATGTAATCCGAGTGCACACGCGCACGCACACACACACACACACACACACACACACGCACACACATTTACGTTCAGAATGCAATGCATATCATTAGGGTGTGTCTATAAATAGACCCGAGAGTGTGCATTGGGGACTTAGTCCCTGATCTGGGTTTTCGAACGTGGGTGATGAGTTCTTTGCTCTGATCAGTTACTCAGGAGGTGCCTGAATGTGTGGGGGTGGATGTGTGGGAGGGGGGCTGCCTCCTCTCTCCTCCTTTCCTCTGGATCGCCCCCTCCTTTCTTCTCTCTCTCTCTCTCTCTCCCTCTCCCTCTCCCTCCCTCCCTCCCTTGCCGCTCCCTCCCTCCCCTCTCACCGCCCCTCTCCCTCCCTTTCTCTCTTCTTTCTCTCTCCTTCAGCATACCCCTCCTTCTTTCTCTCCCCCTCCCTCTCTTTCCTCCCTCTCTCCCCCTCCCGCTCTCTTCTCCCTCTCCCTCCAAGTCTGGCACAGAACGCGAACTGTTTTGCTTTGCTCCGGGAAGAGTGCAGACACATAATGTGAAATCCCGAGCTTTTTGCGTGGTGCATTTAAAATGCTTCCTTATTTATATTACCCTCATTCCCTCACCTCTCCCACCCCCTCACTAGTCCTTCCAAATTTCCCTAGAAATCTGTGTAAAGCAGGCGGAGGGGGAAACATTTGCACAAAAAGTGAAGGAGCTCGCCAAGGTAGGTTATACTATGCACTGTCTTGTGTTTGGCTTTTGCAAAGTTTATGATGTCAGTTGGCGAATGTTTGGAGGAGTAGATCTGTATGTCTGGACATGATTACTGTCTTTTTCATTGAACAATGATATTTGTACAAATTGCCCAGACTTTTTGGGCAGACAGGCTTTCCCAAGGTCTTGTGTGTGTGGTTTTTGCAGGAGGCATGCCAGTTGGGAGTCAATCCTGTGGTGTTAAACTGGGGAAGGGATGCTGTCTGGCCCCCTCCCCTAGTGTTCTGTGGTGTGGGAATAGGAGGGCGGAGGGGGATTCTGTAGTGGGCAAGTGCTTCCTCTACTTTGCCATATTTTGGACCGCTGCTCATTCACTAAGCATTTTCATTCTTGTAATTATTTTGCACGTGAGGATTTGAGTTCCAGAAAGGTTTCGTGAAGTCAGAACAAAGTGGGGGTAGGGGGTAAAGAGAGCCAGAGCATGGTGGTGGTGAGGATAGTGTGGTTCTATTTCTTGCATAGAAATTTTAATCTTCTCTCATCCCACTGTTTGGAGAAAACGGTAAGTCTTAGGTGGGTGTAAGCAAAATACTTTTTGTTAAAGACAGCTTTATTAGTGGGTAAAGGGAAATTTAAAAACAAAAACAAAAAAAAAACCGTTTCCATTGCAAGAGCAAAAACTGCTACAGCTCACAACCACCTGTAGAGGGAAATCTTTATGCATGATTTCTTAGGGCTGGTTGTTGTAGAGGAAAACCGCTTGGAAAGGCTCCTGGCAAACTTTGCAGCAGCAAGATGAGAGAGGCTGGCCCCTGCAGGGTGGAGGGTTACATCTCGGGGGTGCAGAGAGGCAGGGAGAGGCTGGAGCCTAGCCAGGGTCGCTCACAGTTTGGCAAACTGCAGGGTTGGTCTCCTTCCTTGGGGGCTGGAACTAAAATGGGTGAGCTGAGCCGGAGATGGAGAAGCTCGATGGGAGCTAGGTCTTGCAGCATATGGGGGCGGGGGGGGGGTTCTGTTAGGAATCGTGGGTGTCTCATGCCATGCAGAGACGGTGATGGAAGTGAGAGGGAGGTGGGAGGGCAGCGTTCCCTCCAGCCCTGGTCTTTCCTGCTGATGCACAAAGCGAGGTGGTTATCAACAAGTGTTTCTCCTGAGAAGATTAGTTTTGACAGGGACTTCAAGGGGCTCTCTAATCTGGGTAAATCCACCCGATGCTTTATTGTGTGTAGCAGAGAGCCATTCTTTGTTAGGAAGGAGCTTGGAAGAGAGAGGTGGAGGGCTGGAGGAGGGGGCTTTTGAACATCAGCCATTTGACCTTGGGGGCCAGAGTTCAAATCCTCCAGAGAGTTGAAAAAGCTGAAAAGGCATAGCTATCCCTTCTCCCGCTGACCCCACATCTTTCATCCTGAGCTTTATGTTTAATGGGGGAAATTCAGCAGCTGGTGTTGGCCAAACCTCGTCAGTGGGAATTCCATGTGTCTGAGAGCAGGATTTTTTTTTTTTTTTTTCTAATCTAGGGAAGCAGGCAGCACTCTCAGCTGTAGTACTGTATTTTTCCCCCTGCAAAGGATCTTCTAGGAAAGCTGAATCACCTCCACTCTGAAGAGCAGCCACTTCTAGGAGGTGGAGCACCAGTCTCCTGAGGGGGACACCCTTATGGTCTTTAAGTAGAGATGGGGGCACCATTTGAATTTCTGCATAAACTGAACTTGGAAATATGGTGAGGACAAAAGGCAGTGGGGTCATAGGGCTAGGTTGGCAGTAGAGAAGACCACCTGGGTTGGGATGGGATTCTGAAGGAGTAAGTTTGTGACTTTTTCCTCCTGGGGTGGGGGGAACTGGGTCACCAAATTAACCCTAGAAGGAAATCTCTTTCAACAAGAAGATAGGAGATTTGGAGAGGATGCTTGGAAGTTAGAATCAGCATACTGTTTTCACACCCTCTAGAGTAGAAAAAAACAAAAGGCAAAGGGAGCCATGGGTGGTGGTGTGCGCCTGTAATCCCAGTACTTGGGAGGCTGAGACAGGAGGATTGCAGGTTTGAAGCCAGCCTTAGCAACTTAGTGAGGCTCTCAACAACTTAGTGAAACCCTTTTTCCAAATTAAAAAAAAAATGGTCTAGGGGTGTAGCTCGGATGTAGAATGGCCCTGGGTTAAATCCCTAACACCACAATAAATAAATAAATAAATAAATAAATAAATAAATAAATAAATAAATAAATAAATAAATATTAAAAATAAAGAGCAAAGGGGATAGACACAGAACCGGGAGGTAAGATGGGGCACAGACTCATTGATCTGTACAGCGGTAAGATGAGGCATCAGCCTTTGCTCCTGTGAAGCGTTGTCTAAAGAAAGCAGAGAGAGGTGGGCATGGTGGTGCATACCTGTAAACCCAGTACTTAGGAGGCTGAGACAGGAGGGTTGCAGTTCAAGGCCAGCCTCAGACCCTTAGTCTCACTTAGTGAGACTCTCAGCAATCTGGCGAAATGCTGTTTCAAAACAAAAAAAAATAAAAAAGGGCTAGGGGTGTAGCTCAGAAGTAGTATGCCCCTGAGTTCAATCCCCAATACCATGGGGAGGGAGAAGCAGAGAGAATGGGGACTTTGTCCTATGGACCTGCTGGTGTGGAGCGCAGCCAGGCCAGCATGCCTGACCCCCCACATCCACATCACTTAGGGTGGTGGTTAAGGAAACTGCCCCACCAGTTTTGGCTAGTGGAAGAAGGGGGTAGTGTCTGACTCCCTAGGTGGTGTTAAGGTCACTTGGGTTGCCCTTTTTAAAAGAAAATTTTTCCTTTTAAGCCAGGCGGGGTGCTGCACACTTGTAATCCCAGTACTTGGGAGGCTGAGACAGGGAGATCGGGTTCGAGGCCAGCCTCAGCTACTTAGTGAGGCCCTCCGCAACTTAGTGAGACCCTGTTTCAAAATAAAGACTAAAAAATAGGGCTGGGGGTGTAGCTTGGAGATAGAATGCCACCGGGTTCAATCCCTAGTACCGCAAAAAAGAAAAAAAATTGTTTCCTATTTTTAAAAACTTAAGCCAACAAGTATTTGTCTCCTTTTGCTATAAGGGGGAGGAACATGGTTCTGAGAAAAACACTCAGTCCTGGAACTTCAGCCATGTGTCCTCCAGAGTCCCCTCGTATATCTCATCTACTCTCAGCTGTGGTCACTCTCAGGACCAAGTTCCAGAGGGACATCAGACCCATGTACACTCTTTGCCACTTGTTTTCACTAGAGGTATTTCATATCCATCAGCTAGCCCCCTAAAATCTACATACAGACCACCTCTCTCTGGTTTTCCTGTGCCCAGGCACATATATGTCAGATGCAGATGTGGATGTGCAGGATATATGAATATATGTGTACAAAAACCACAAAATGCACATGTGTGTGCCCAGGGTCCTGTCCACAACTGAGATTCCAGGCGACAACTGAGGGAGTCAACCTTCCTCCTCTTCTGTCACGTTTAAAGATGCCAGTGGAGAGATGCCACAGCCAGTCTTGGGGTGGACCTGACGTCCCTGAGTGTATGTGGTGAACCTGAATTTGCCTTGGGTTTCCTCATACTCATTCAGGAGTGTCAGTTGCCCCTTCATGCGACGATGGAGAACGTTACTACCAAGGGAAGGCCTCCTGTTTGCAAGAAGAATGAAGCTGAGCTTCCCCTCTGTCACCCTGGAGGGGCTCTGGTACTTCTGTGTTTCTCAAAAGAAAAATAAGGGCAGGAGTAGGGCCTGCTATATAATTTGTGGGGCCTGGTAGCAAATGAAAATACAGGTCCTCTTGCTCAAACCATAAGAAGAAAGTACCTTTAAAGGAATTAAATAGAAAGCTTTTCCCTTTCTTCCACATTCTTTCTGAGACTATGGTGTTTCTTATTTGCTGTTCAATGTAGTACTAAATAAAAATTAAAATTCTAAATTATTAGCATTGATTTCACCATCCATTTTTCTATCTTGCAATACTGGTTTTAAATGTAAAATATATGCGCATCTAACTCGTTTGTAAAATCTCAGATACTACACAACTCATATTTCGTAGGTTGTACATGCATAAGTATCTCATTCATACTAGAACAACGGAGATATTGGACATGTGAAGTTCATTGTTTTTATTTTCCTTCTTTATATGAGTATACCCTATGAGCCCTCAACCTGGAGTCTGCCGTCAAGTAGGGAAGGTCAGAAAGGAAAAAGAACTATGGGTTGCTGTGCTTTTGCCTGTCCTTCTGTGTCACCATCTTCATCATACTGTGGGTGGGTGGCAAGTAGTAGGAAGGAAAGTGAGTGAGAAAGTGATGTGCTAGGGTTCTTTGGTCTTCTGTGTCCTTTAGAGCTGCATTGCTACCTTTCTGCATTCGAAGCACCTGGTAACAACAGAGAGCATGACCTCTCGGCACTGCAGTCTCCTCATTTTCTCAACAGGCTTACCATTCACTTGCTTTGAATCTCGCTGAGCATTCTCTTGGAATTCTATGCTCACACACGGGGCATTCTCAATGCTATGGAGCAGCAAGGAAAGATAAGCACGCGTTTCTCATATCTTCTCTATTCACACCCTCCATTGTCTCCTAGACTGCACTTACAAAACACAAGTTCAAAGGGAAAATTATTAAGACTTTCAAGGCAATGGCAGTAGATTCCTAAATAAGTCATATCGTTCTTTTTAGCACAGGGTCCTGGGTGATGACTGCATACGTGTCACCCTTAGGAAGCCAAGCTGGGCAGGAAGAGGTGAGAAGTAACCCAGATCTTGAACAAAAGGCCCTATTTCTCATCTTCATCAAATGAAGACTCCCACCTGCAGTAGAAAACTTGCACATCCTCCAGTTTTGATCAACTGGGGCTCTGTTCTTCCCTAACCAAGTCTCACTGTGAAAAATTCACTGCTTCCTGGTGACAGTGTCACAGCTTAGAAGAGAGAATCCATCTGCCCATCTCTTCTGAGTGCTCTAATGTCTTAGATAGAGCCCAGAGCTTGGGGATGAAGCATCCACTCCAATCCCTACCCACCATTTTCAAGCTTGGTTCCAACAAGTGGATACCCTGCCTGGTCTGGACTTGGGTTTCACCATCTAAAATTAATAAAATAATACTCAGCTTGCTTCATGAATGACTGGTCTAATGGCTTTAGTGCATATTATTAGTTATCTCATCACTGCCCTTAAGTCAGCCCGGGGATCTCCTGGCCCAGGATGCAACTCAAATATTACTTTGGCAGTAAATTCAGTTGATATTGAAGCAATGGAGCTTGAGGCTCAAGGGGTCAAGGAGAAGACAGTTCTATGTTCTTGATGGACCCCAACAGGAAGGGGATATTTCCTTCCTAGGTCAACTGCCTTCCTGTTCCTCACCCTCTAAGGAAAAATGTGAGCAGTGTGAGGAGAAGGAGTGGCGCTAAGACAGCATTAACCATGCTTCTGACAATTAATGAGAATGAGGACAGTACTGACCCTCCAGTATTGCTTCAGAGACTTGGAGAGTTGTGTTTTTCAGCCGTAATCTAGCTTTCTTTCTTTGACTGGCCCCTTTTGATGACAGCCACACCCTTTTGTGAAATATTTGGCTTGGTCTAGCTACATCGAGTGCCTAGGAAAAGAAATCATTCCTGTTCATTCTTTTGTATAACCTTCACTGGACTTGAAGGCTGCTACAGTGACAGTACAGTTAATAGGCTGAGAGACCAATTAATGACATTATTTACTGTTGATGAGTGAGCCCAACACCATGTTTGACGTATAATTGGTGATTAATAAATGATAGCTGACTCTGAGTACGTCTCATTATTGTAACAATGCGTTATAGTGAACACACCATGGATTGGCGTCAGACTGCATGTTAAGCAACTAAGTGGATGTATAATCTTGGGCAGATTATTTAGCTTCTTTTGTGATTTGCTTGCTTCATCTGAACAATAGTAGTATTCACATTATAAGACATACCTTACTGGGTTATTTTGAGAATGAAATGAGATGGCTCATCTGAAAGACCTCTAGAATACATGTGTTTATACATATGTGTGTGCACAGAGACAGATATTAAAATTTCTTTGAATCCTGCCTTCTTTCTTTTCAATTTCACTCAGCAATAGAGGTAGGCACAGGTGTTTCATAGGCTAGACAGTTTCCTGGGTACAATATAATGATGACCTCAGGCTTTGAAGCCAAACAAATCTACGTTCAAATTTTGGCTCCCCTACTTGGTTGGTTTGTGACTTTCAGGGGGAGGGTGCTAGGGATTGAACCCAGGGGCATTCTACCTTCAAACTACACCCCCAGCCCTTTTTATTTTTTACTTTGAAACAGGGTTTTGCTAAGTTATTGAAGCTGGCCTTGAACCTGCAATCCTTCTCAGCCTCCCAAGTACTGGGATTACAGGTGCACACCACCATACTTGATAGTTTTGTGGCTTTTGATGAATTATTTAAACTCTCTAAACCCCTGTTTCTTGACACTTGAAGTCAGTACCTACCTTAAAGAGTTATTGCAATAATGATTCATTAACTTGACATTTACACCTGGCTTGGTGCAGTTCTCAGCACATACCAAAGTGTCTAGTATATTATTATTGGTATTGCTGTTGTTGTTATTTGGTATTGGAGATTGAACCCAGGGGCATCCTCCCTCTGAGCTACACCCCCAGTCCTTTTTATTTTTGAAACAGGGTCTCGCTAAATTGCTGAGGGCCTCACTAATTTGCCGAGGCTGACCGCAAACCTGCAATCCTCCTGTCTCAGCCTCCCAAGTACTGGAATTACAGGCATGTGCCACCATACCAATGCTAGTATATTATTATTTTCTGTTATTATTATACCTTTGGCCATAAGTGGGTCCAGGGAAGCATCAGAAAAGTGATTTGAGGACATCTTCTCATTAAGCACATTGCAGGTGCCATTTCTACCATTTGCCTTTCTTACCTGGGTAGAGTCTTCCTTTTCTGAAGCTAGCAGAGTTTTCCACAGGTCTTTCCACATACACGGAGACCCCTCTTGGGAGGATCCAGGTCAAGTCTCTCTTCCCTATTCCCTACTGAAAGTCAAGGGAACTGCTCCTCACTGACTCTCCCAAGTAAGGGACAGGCCTGGGCAGCTTCCCTGGAGCATTCACTTCAACTCAGAGCCCATTCACTCTCTTATCCCAGCAGCCCCAGCCCTCAAAGAGGAGGCATCGAGGGAAGGAGAAAGCAACCCGGTCACTACTTGGCACAGGTGTCGACCCTCAGAGTATGGGTATGAGAAGCTCATCTGCACTTGATTCATGGGAGCCTAAAGCCAGCTTCTCTCCACTGAGGCAGATGTTCCAAGTCCTCCTGAGACTTTGTGAGAGCCCCTTGAGTTTCAGTGACCTCATTCCCCAGCAGAGAACCAAAGAAAGTAATCCTTTACCTGATCTTTATGACCTCATTAAAATTGGAAACTCAACAAGAACTTATGAAAGATCCCCTATGCAGCAAGCCTATGTTAGGCTCTGAGGACCCAGTGATAACTGAGACACAGATCCTGTCTGCCACCATGACAATCCTAGTCCAGCAGATGAGACCCTTCCCAACTCTGGGTCCTTATGAAATTTTAAAGCCCTTGCCTAACCAATAAGCCACTAATAAGCTTCCTTTTTCTATTCCAAACTTATCTGTCCTACCTAGGCCCCACTCCATGAGGAATCCTTTCATGCCTGCGTTCATTCCACTTAATTGGTGCAAGATCTAGCCATCAAGATCCAGATTTTAGGTGGGCATGTGGAGCAAGCCTGTAATCTCAGTACTGGGGAGGCTGAGACAGGAAGATCACAGGTATGAAGTTGGCTTCAGAAACTTAGCAAGACCTTCAGCAACTTATCGAGGCCCTGTTTCAAAATAAAAAAATAAAAAGGGTTGGGACTGTATTTAGGAGGTAGGATGCCCCTGGATAACCACCTATATCTTGTACACTGTAGCATGATGAAGCCTGACCCCTGCTGAGAGCTGGGTGCATCCACATCAGAGCCTGGGAGTGAACTAGACCACAAATCCCTAATCAGAATGAACCCATTGTGCATAAGCCCCAGATCCTGTCAAAATGTTAGTAATTCTCCTGTGTTACAATCCAGACTGAAGTTGTGATTTGATTTGTAACCTAACATACCATTCCAAACCAACTGGAACCCATATATTTGCTAATACTGGTGGCCCAGAGCAGCAAGTTACTCCATGAATCAAAACATCCAGTGCTTGTGTTTACTTCAGCAGCACATATACTAAAAATAAGATGAGTGTGGTCCTGTACAAGGATGACGTGAAAATTCATGAAGTGTTCCATATTTTTTAAAACAACCATTTGGTGCCAACACCAAACAATGTTGAAAGGACATGAGGACAGGCCAGCACGGGTCTGAGTCTGGATCCTGAGTCTGCTCTTCTCCTTGTAGTCAGTGGTTCTCGGGCCTCTTAGAGGCAGTTGCACCTTGGGTTTTTGTTGTTGTTGTCTGTTTTTCCTCCATGTCATCAGAAACCCACTATCTACTGGACAGCTTCCCTCTGTTGACTTCATGAAGTAGAAAATGAGTCTAAGCAGCCAAGCTCACTGAAGGATGGAAGGCAGAGTCTCTGTCATCTGTAATCTAGGAGAGGTGTCTCTTGTGAGGTTGGCTATATGGTTTCTACTGCCCCTACCTGCTCCAGGCCCCCATGAAGGAGTTAGCACTGAATCTTTGCAAGAAGTTTGGTGAACAGAGCCTAGCAAAGTTGCAAGTAAGGCTGTATGGAGTGGTGGCTTACCCACTACTGATGAAACCCATTACCTATCCCCAGACTGTTTTTAGTGGCAGTTCCCAAAGAGTGCCTTTTCCTTTAAGGCACAGGACCTAAAAATTTCTATTCTTCAATGAGGTCCAGTGGTCAGTTTTCCAGCTCATTCCTAAAATAAGAAAATCCAATGCATTTTCCAAAAATGTAATGAATTCCTGTTGCTCTGTGTGTCTTGGCCAGGTAGCTCAGAGATCATGTTAGAGAGGTAAGACACTTCACCCTGGTGGTGAATTTTTCCTCCTGAGGTAGGTTGCCCTTGCCCAGAGACAGTCGAATGGGCAGAAGTATATGATACTTCCATTGGTCCTTGTTTTGCCTTAACAGGATGTGTCCCACCTCTCGGGTTCTTCTGACCTCTGGAAACCTCTTCCAGTATGGAAGGAAGTCCCCCTGTTCTGGAGAACCCAGCCAGGGCCCAAAGAGGGGTGGCCTCTTTGTGTGTTTCAAAATGCCAATTACTACACTTAACAGCCATTTGACTTTGGGCAATTCATTTAACCTCTCTAAGCCTCCATTTTTCAACCTGAAAATGGACACTGTAATAGGAACTGTCTCCCTGAATTGTCAAAAGAATTAAATGGAGCCTGGCATGGTGGCACACACCTGTAATCCCAGTACTTGGGAGGTTGAGACAGTAGGATCATAGGTTCAAAGTCAACCTCAGAAACTTAATGAGACCCTGTTTCAGAATAAAATATAAAGTAGGGCTGGGGGTATAGCCCAGAGGTAGAATGCCCCTGGGTTCAATTCTCAGTTTAAAAAAAACAACAACAACAACAATTAAATGAGATCCTGTATACCTCATAGCACAGCACTTGAGGTCAGTAAATATTCAATAGCTACTGTTATTCTTAATATCATGCCAGCAGAAATGTTTTTAACCTTACTGGATGGCAAGTCTTTGCCTAATTCTGGTTCCTTCTGAGCTATGTATCATCCTGTAAGTAGGTAAGGCACAGAGTCTCCTGGGTACCTTAAAAGAAATGAGGCCACTGCTAATCAAAACCAGTCAGTGGGCAAATGTTAATTGTAAGAAGGACCAGAAAGATCCCTCAGCATCTCTTGGGCTCCTACAATTGCATTGATTAACTGTGAGCCAGAAAATAAGTGTGAAAAAAGAAAAGGTGTGTGCCCCAGTAGGTTGATCTGAGGAATCTGAGCAGGGAAGGAGCTGTGGGGAAGCTTGACTTAGATCCTCAGTAGAGTCCATCTTGTGGGTTTTATGCAGCCATTTTAAGTGTTTCATCTGAGAGGGATCCTGTGTCTGTGTTTTAAAGGATCCTGAGGCCAGGAAAGGATTATTTCCTTTACCCTGCTGCTACTAAGTGGAATGCACAACTACTTTGAAGCACATCATTTGGGAGAGAAGGGATGCCCAGACTCCATGACACCTCCATAGCAAGTTTACAATTAAGTCCTGTAGTGGCTGGGAATCTAGATGTTTGTATGATGAAGATTACTAGAAAACTAGAATGTATTCAAAATTCCAAGGGCCAGAGACGTGTTAGCTTCAAAGTCTCCACTCCAGATCTCCTGGGGTCAGCTTTATAGGAAATATCTTTTTTCTTCTAAGTTGCAAGTGGAGCCCAAGAGTTGAACCTTGACACAGGACTCCAGATGTCTTTCAAGTTCAAGAACCCATGGGTTCTCTGAAAGCAGGAGTGGGTCCAGGTCCTTTACCAGAAGGCTCCAGTTTTCTCTAAGAAAGGGTTTCTGGTGCAGAAAAGCCGGTGGCCTCTGGGCAGAGGTTTTGTTTTATAAAGAAATGAAGGAAATGTGGACCAGAGTAGTGTTACTTGGGAGCTCCCTCTACTGGTTCCTTGAAAGAAACTCCACAGCAGTCATTCGGCATTCTGCCCTGTGGGCATAGACTTGAAACCTCTTGGTCTTAGTACCTTGAAGCAAGGAGAAAATAAGGTATCCTGAGGCACCAGGAAGATGAAACTCAAGAGTGTGATTCCTTCTGCCTCTTTCATAAAATCATCTAGTGTTCACTGGGCGCCAACACAATGCTAAGCATTTCACGTGCATTATTTTATTTACTACTCACCAGATGTCTCATGGCAGGGCTTTACAAATGAGGCCACTGAGACCTGGAATGATTATTTAAGTTGCTAGCATCACCAGAGACTAGGAGATCCTGCCCCCCTTAGTGACCCTCATCAAACTTAGGATTTTCCTGAGCAAGAACTCAAGAGAAGCAAGACCCAAGGAACGTCATGAGATTAGAAATGGGACTTGCTCTTAGCACATAATATAGATCTGTTGTGCTGGCTCTGAGATTGCTCCATAAAATTCCTGGATCCCAGAGCATTTCAGCTCTGCTGCTGCTTTAAAAAAAATCAGCCCATGAGGCAATTAATTCAATGGCAGTGCTCGTCCAATCTGCATTCTCACTGTGACACCCTGTTTAAGGAAAGCAGAATAACCATAAGAAGACTTTCCATTACAGAGGTGAGGTTTTTCTAAATTTGTTGAACATATTCACACTAATTTTTTTTTTCAAAAATAAAATTCTGTAGCTGAGTGTAGTCATGCACACCTGTAATCCCAGTACTTGAGAGGCTGAAATAGGAGGATCACAGGTACAAGACCAGCCTCAGCAATTTAGCGAGGTCCTCAGCAACTTAGTGAGACCCTGTTTCAAAACAGAAAAATAAAACAGGCCTGGGGGCATAGCTCAGAGGTAGACTGCTCCTTGGTTCAATCCATAATAATGAAAAGAAAAAAAAAAATCCTGTGAAGTACGTAGGGCAGGTAGCAGTACACACATTTTATGGGTTGGGAACTTAAGATATTAAGTGACTTATTCCATGTTTTGGTTAGGGGTCAAATTGTAGCATCAATTGAGACCAGAATTGTGACACCTAGTTTAAGTTCTGTCTTTCTGGCTGGTGTTGATTGAAATTGAGGTCTAAGTTGGACTCTTTAATTACAGACAACATAGATTTCGAAGGCACAACTTGATTTTATGTACAGATCCTTTCTGAGTCGTTCTTTTCCCTGTCTGGGCTTGGTTTCATAATATTGAGCCATTTGGGAATTCAAAACTATGTAAGCCACTTGCCTTTTTAAAGTTGGTCTCTTAGTGGTTCATATTTTAGAGTTATCTAGATCCCCGGAAGAATCCCAAATCTTACTTCAACTCTCTTGTACCGTGTGAAGATATAAACCTTTGCAACTCACCCAGGAGAACCTCGAAGCAATTTCACATTGCTTCTTCCTGGGGATTTGAGATACGGGTAAGTAATAGGATTCCCATTCCTGCTTTGGGTGGGATGCTGGTCTTCAATTTCACTGTCAGCATGTCTCTGCATAATTTAGGACAGTGGCTAAAAATATGACCCAGCTCCCCTGGCCCAATATAAGAGCTCCCCTTAGCTGCTCCTTCGCTTTGGGCAGAGTGATGTCATAATGGGATCAGAATGATACTTGATGATGATAACCCAGAGATAATAGGAGCAGGCTTCCTGTATTGCCTTCTGAGTGATTGGTTAGATTGTCATTATCCTAAACAGAGTGGCTGGGTTAAAAATATTGGGCCATGATGTAACCTCCTAGCCCTCAGCAACCAGTGGGAGTGACTGCTTCTGGTTTGACCTGTTAATACCACAAATTCTACTTTGCCAGAAATGTGACTTTCTAATGAGGAATTGGTGCAGACCTGCCCATTGGGACTGAACTGGTATTTGGCCATCTGCCGGTAAGGTTGACCGCCCACCCCCCCTCTGGCTGATGGAGGCTTGAGTGTCTGCCCCTCGTGTTCTTCCCATCCCCACTGAAGGAGGGGAGGAGAGAGCCTGGGACTGGACACTCCCAGGGAGCTGTGAGTGGTGGACTGTGGATTGCTGACACCATGTCCCTTTCCTCTCGCTTGTTGTAGGAGCGCCAACGACCAAGAGGAGACCAGATGAGTTTCCAAAGCAGTCCTCCCACACCCAGGACACATGTCATCCTTTGCCTCCTGCTTTCTGCAATGTTGCTGCTCACGTTCATCTTCCTGTTAACCCTTGCCATCATAACCCCTTCCTGACCACCGCCTTCCCTCCATCTACCACCCACTCAGCTCTTTCCCCGGGGTGCCCCTCAATGGCAGTCCACTTTGGCCTGAGTTTGGCAAACCCCCCTTCTGCGTTATATCCAGATGGCTGCCATTATGTTACTTTGTTGGCTATCTCCACCTCATGCCAGACTCAGCCAACACGCAGCCCCTTGGTCAGGTAAACTACAACAAAGGCTGCTCCTTTCACAGTGAAGTTACAAGACACTGCCAGAGCAGTCAGACCCCCCGAAGGGTCCCAAGGTGTACCTGAGTGTGATGTCACTGAAACCAGATGCAAAGACCAGCAATCCCTTAATCCCAGTCAGAGACAGTGAAAGAGCTTACTCGTGACTGTTGGACTGATTAAGAATGTGAGGGTAGGGAGGAGGAGAAAGAGAAAGACCTTCAGAATTGGATTGCCCCTGAATACAGGATGGAATCATCTAGATTTTTTTTCCAATTAAATTTGCATTTCATTCTACCATATTGTGATGGCTTCGCTCTAGACATTCTCATTTGGGACCCCAGGCTTTTCTTCATGGGTCCTGAGCAGGCTCCTGGATGGTGAGGTAAGTGACATCAGCCAGCACCATCTTGGGTGTTTTGGAGAGATCTCAGAAACCCAGTGCTGATGGGATTTGTTCTCTCTTGGTCCCTATCGACCTGAATGCTCTGCATGGATCCCCAGTCCAGCTATAAATTCTAGTCCAGCCCCACAGTGTTAATCTAGAGGTCTACAAAACAAAACAGACCCCGAGGATTGAATCAAATCAAGATTTGGTGAGACTGCAGAACTCTTTAAAAAAAAAATCACTAGATGTAGCCAGGCAGTGGTGCAGACTATAATCCCACTACTTGGGAAAGCTGAGACAGGAAGATCCCATGTTTGGGGAGACAGCCTCAGCAACTTACAGAGGACTCCAGCAACTTCAGTGAGACCCTGTTTCAAAATAAAAAATAAAATAGGGCTGGGGTATAGTTTGGAGGTAGAATGCCCCTGGGTTCCCAGTACCAAAAAAAAAATGGTTTTTTGAAAATCCACTACGGTAGAAAGTGCACACTCCTCTTCCTTTCCATCTTTAGGGGTTAGCCAGAACTGGTAAAACATGCCAGAGATGCCAAGTTTTCGCATGTAAGCTGGAAAGATTCAAATCCAGTTCATTATTTAATAATCTTGCCAAAGAAAGTACAAAGAAACTGGCCAAGACAGCAGATATGTTAGTTGATTCTTCCTCTCTGACCCACAGTCTACACTGAGCAGACTAGTAATTATAGATATGCAATCCCCATTCGTTACTCTTGGCCTATCAGACAGTGATCCAAGCTCAGTAGGTCAGCAGCTAATTGCAAGGTTGCTTTAATAGTGAATAGATAGAAAGTTCTGCTAATTCACACCCACTGGACCCCCATGACTTTGTGATTGAGCTGTCTCTGCCTATTGAATTCAAAAGGGGTAGACAACTACCCATTGGTCACAAAAATCAAAGCTAAATTCATACAGGGATCTCTAAGCATCCCTCAGGTTGTTCCTCTCTCCCTTTCTCCCCATGGTCCATGCTTTTCAAGCTCTAACACCTTGCTCTTTAGCCTTGCTGAGCTCAAGTATGCTGGCTTTCTGAGCCCTACTCCCCCACCTCTCAGCCTCTGCCCCCTATCATGCGCTTGCTCTGGCTTCCCTGTCTTGGCTTAGATCCTCACCATGAAACTATTCTCTTGGTATTCATGGGTGACCCTCTAGTCCTCATTCTCCCACATGTGCCTTTTCTTGGCAAGGCATGGGAAACCTATCATCTGGTTCTCCAAGGTGCTCAGCAGTTAGAATGGTGGGGTGGGGGGGTAGCATTTGAAAGAGTTTGTCCTTGACAATGGAGTTGTGCTAAGCCCAGATACTGTCATAAGTTTTCTGAAGTTGAACAATGTAATTACGTTCAAGTGAACAGAGAGTTGAGATGTTTTGAGTGTTGAAGGTAACCAAAAAAGCAGGGCTCCGTAGGGGGAGTGGAATTCTAGTCACGTTTCTCCAGCATCCAGGTAGTCCTTTAAACTTTCACCCTCAAACCTGCAAATATGCTGGCTTCTAAGAATAACAAGTGTTTCCCGAGACTGAATATACCTCTTGATCAGGGTAAGTGATGAAAACATGTATTTAACAGGGGAAGGGGATGGTGAAATAGCTTGTATTATGCATGCTGTGGCTTATCTCACCCCACTGGGCTAATGGCTCAGCCTCTAAAGTTTTCAGAATCAAGAAAATGATTAGGGATGCCAATTTCTAAGAAGTGAAGGAGGGCTGGGATGACTAGCCAAGGTGCAGATTTGCTGTTCTCGTCTTGAGATAGCTTTCTTGGAAAACTTTGTGACTTCTTCTGAGCACCACCCAAGGAACTTGCTTCCCCAGTGGAGGTAGAAAAATAATTGGGTGCAATATTCCTGAATGGATGGAAAGTTTATTGCATCTCTGCCCTAAACTGGATGGTTTCAGACAAATCCTTTGACTTTTGGATGAAGCTGAAACAGTTGGGCCTTTCTTGGAATAGGATGGAAGGGTCTCTTTGCAGGTAGATAGTTTTGGGGTGGGGGGTGGGGGTGGGGGGTTACCTATTGGCTAAAGGACTCCTTAGCGGGAATAAATCAGTTTCATTATTTAGGTCATTGCTGAGCAAATCTGTCCAAGACATCTCCAACATCAAGTGATGGTACCTAGAGCTTGGATACTGAAGCCCAAGAGATTGGAATAAAGCAAACATGATGGAGAGGCGTGGGCATGAGTGTGGGGGCCATATATACATGAAATTGATATGATCTCTCACTTTACAACTTCAAGCACTAAGACTTTTGGACAAGTCACTCAGACTTTCTGGTCTCTATTTCCTTAGCCTTAAAATGGGAAAACTAGTAACTAATGTCTTGGGAATGATTTCTGTGCTCTATGATCCTGTAGGGGGAGGTACCAGTATTATAATGACACTTACAGAATTGCCTGAAGGATTAAATAAGGTCTTTTATGTTGACGTTCCCAGTACGGGGTCTGGTATATAGTAGGTGTTCAAAACTATTGGTTTCTTATCTCTCCCTTTCCTTAGACCAAAATAGTTCTTCTCCCTAATGAAGATTCCTTTACCCAAAGAGGAACCCTCTAACTGGACTGCCTCTTTAATAGACTCCCTAGGGTGGATTTTCTGAGAGCTGCAAGGGAGTTTGTTTGTTTGTTTTCCTTCTTCCAAACACAGCACTTTACTGACTCGCTTTTTTCTTGGTGCTTGGAGAAGATACAATCAACATAAGCAGGACTTTTTTGGCTTCATTTGAGCCTGGAAGAAAGGGGACTAAGTTCTTTTCGAGGGCTACATGACAAAGAACAGCCTACTCCCATGGGCTATCTGTGGGGGAGCACTAGGAGAAATGAGTCCTCTTCATGCTTGCAATGCCCAGGCATGGGCTGGCAATGTAGAAGGTGGTTTCCATCTTGGACAGGTTCCACCCCTGTCTATTAATTCACCAAGTCTTTAGCATGATTGCTCAGACAGGAATTGGACACTACAGTCCTGAGCAAAGGATGGTGAGACAGCTCGAGAGGCCAAGGTCACCAGATGCAGCCCAGGTAGGCACCAAGGGACCTGACTAGGAGGAGGGAAAATGGAGAGCCTGGCTGCAAAGATGATTCTGCTGTACTTCTTAGCCCTGCTCAGGCAATGTAACCAGCTTTATTACTGTAGCAAGACAGGAACAAGGCAAAGGGGCGCCCTCTTCTGGGAGGGAACAGCAGAGACATTGAGTCCACTGGGTTACTAGGGTCAGATTAGTATAATTTTGGCTACTGCCCTGAAAATTCTGATATACACAGCCTGAGCACATCTCCACTGTCCCCAACTCTCTCTTATTAAGGGTTTGCTGAAAGCTGTTAGGGATCTTAAAGAAATCTGTCATGGTCTCAACCTCAGACACGATAGCACCTAACCACCATATACAGCATAGAAAGCAGGTAATGCTATTCAATACTTCATGTGGTCCATGTAGAAAATGTGCCATTTTTGTGGGGGGGGGTACTGGGGATTGAACCCAGGGGCATTCCACCTCCAGGCTACGCCTCTAGTCCTATTTTTTATTTTATTTTATTTTGTATGTGGAGGGAGGGAAGATACTGGGGATTGAACCCAGGGGCATTCTATACCTCCAAGCTATACCCCCAGTCCTATTTTCATTCTTTATTTTGAAACAGGGTCTCACTAAGTTGCAGAGAGTCTCAGTAAGTAGCTGAGGCCAACCCTGAACCTGGATCCTCCTGTCTCCTAAGTACTGGGATTACAAGTGTACACCACCATGCGCGGCTGAAATTGTCAGTTTTGTAAATGTTCCCATGTGAGTGAATTCATGTGTCATAGGTGTGTACTTAGATATCAAACCTAGTGTCATATCTAAAAACACACCTACTCCGTGCATTTAAAAATAGGCTTCACCGGCCATGTTCATCAATCCAAGCTGACTTCACTGAAGTGCCGATGGCATTTTCTGTCCACCCAGTCACATCTAATGACCCCATGGGATAAGCTATCTTCAGCACTAGAATGAGGGCTACCTCCCTCTCATTGATATTTCTCCTGACTGCATGCTTCCCGACTGCAGCAACATTCTTACACGCATACATACATGCATTTGTAGAGCTAAAAATAACCAGCTGCTGATGGGCTGCCAGAGGGTGTCCTCCCGTACTGAGCAGTCATCCTCTGCCTCCCTTTAGTAGGCAAAGCTTAAGCCACAGACAGAAATTGAGGGCACTGGACAGGCTTAAGCTTTAACAGAAATCTCCAAAGCAAGTTAAAAAGGCTGGGAGGGCCTGAGGAGCGATGGTAGAGTCTAAGCCCCATTATCAGTCTCTCCCAAGCCTTGTGCCCCAAATCCTCCTCCTGGTAACCTCTGGATAATTGTTCATTGGCACCCGGGAAAATGAATAATTGAGTTAAGAAAAGAGAGAAATCAGTACTTGGGAGGCTGAGCCAGGAGGGACACAGATTCAAATTCAGCCTCAGCAACTTAGTGATACCCTGTTTCAAAATAAAATAGGACTAGGTCTATAGCTTGGAGGTAGAATGCCCCTGGGTCCAATCCCCAGTGCCCCCCTACCACCACACACACACACACATACACACACACACACACAGATAAACCATGCATCCAGCCACATCTGTAAATAGCTCCCACTTCCCTGACCGCCCTCCTGGGGGCAGAGGTCATGCCAGGTGGATCTGGGATGCTGTGTGCCTTTGGAGAAAGTGATTTGTGGGCATGTGATTTTATTTGGATCTTCCAATCCACAAGAATTCTTCCCACCTCCATCACTCCATCAATCAATAAGCCCTTTGTCATGCTGAGGTGTGGCATTTCTTCTGCTGAACACCTTGGATTCAGACACACACACCACACACTCTGAGACACACACACACACACACACACACACACACACACAGACTTTGTCACCCTCATGAAAAAAGCGCCATTCAAATTGGCCTAAAAATAGCACTCATCCATTGAGCTCATTTTTTCAGGAACGTTATTTTAAGAAGAAGGAGGAAAAAAAAAATCTGGTCTTCGGGAAGGAGAAAGGGTAAATTGTCACTCCGCCTTTAAAAAAATCCTAATAATGTCGCTGGAGACAGCATTTGCAGTCTTTGTTGAATTTTCTCCTCCTCCTACCATTGAACGAAAGTTGTTTATTCGCTAATACCCTGCCATCTGGGTATTTACAGAGGTGGGTTTCCTCTTCGGTGGTGAGGAAAGGGACAAACTGCAGCAGCAAGCCCTGGCCCACCCCTCTTAGTCCTCCCACGCCAGCAGGAGCCACGTAGAGGCTGGAAGATTTGTGAATCAGCTCCCCATCCCCCACACGGGGGAGCCCCCAAATGGCTGCTTGGCCATTTGCAAAAGTGTGTTGGGGGGGGGGGGTGTTAATTGCAGGCTTATTTTGTTCCTGCCCTGGGAGTCTGTCCTTCTCTCTGTAACTCAGATCATTGCTCTCTGAGAAGCTGTAGCTGGCTGATTCCGTGGGAGACCAAGCAGGATGCGTGGGCACAGGAAACAGAAGAGGGAAAGAAGGAGGGAGGGAGAAAAGGGGAACAGAAGAGAGCAGGAGCCGTAGAATCTGTTACTTGCGTCACTCGAGGAGCTGGGACTATCTGCCCGACAAGCACACAGAATTAATCCGAGTTATAGCCATAGCTGTCTCTGCTACAGTGGCCAGATGCGAAAGGGCGGGGAAAGGACGCGCGCGGGAGTCTGTGCACAGCCCAGTTTGCTTTGGGCGGCTGGAGTCTTTTGGGGAGGGGGCTGTCGTGCTGGGCACGCCCCTCGGGCCCCCCGCCCCCGCAAACGGGGTGCAGACTCGGCTGCAGCTTCCTCTGCAGCTGCCCAAGCCAAGCCTGGGGTCGCGCCGGCCTCGGCCGCCTCGCCTGCTCCGTGGCTGCGCCAAACACAAAGCGCTGTCTCCGAGCAGAAGCCTCTTCTCGGCTGAGCCAGACCCACCAAAGAGGAGAATCTGCACGTGACGTCAGTAGCTGATGACTGACGCAGGCTGGCAAAGGAGACTCAAGGCGGCTGCTCCGCGCTGTCTTCATGAGTCTATTTTCTCCATCCCCCTCGTAGTGAATTACTAGAACGCAAAACACACACACAGACACACATATGCAGCTTTCAAAATATACATTTCCAAAGGCGGTGTGTTGCAAACACCACGCGATTTTGCAAAGCGTGGGTGGGAAACGTGGGAAGGGTATGGATGATTTTTTTTTCTTTTACTCATTTGGGAATCTCCATCGTGAATAATATTAGACTCCAGAGCTTTCCTGGGAAGCTTCGCTGAGGAGGGGGCTAAGCAACCCCATCTCCCCAGCATGTAGGGAATCTGGTCAATGGAGACCTGCAGCTCTAAGAATACAACCACTCCAACGCCTTCTGTTCGGGAGACTGCGAGGAGCTTGCAACAGGCAGAGGCAGACGGGAGTTAATGGGAGGGAGGGAGAATATAAGAAATATTTGGGCATTTTTCTGCTTTGAAAAACATTCTCTGCTGTAGTGCAAGTGAGTCTGCTGGTGCAGAAAAAAAAAGTGGGGAGGGGGTGCTTAATGCACATTTAATGTTTTGGACGCAACGTTCCAGCGAAATGCCTTTGTGTGTGGAGGTTTTTTCAGTACTTGCTAAAAATAGCATCAGGGTTTGATCGTGTTCCAGAAATAGACCGAGGGCTGTACTGGGATAAAAAGCCAGCGCGGGTGGAAGAAAACCTGGACATCACCGCATTCCCCCCCCCAACTGTGTCTGGAAATTAATTGTTGGATTTTTCCTTTCCTCTCTCCTCTCTTCATCCACTTTCTCTTCCCTCCCCCTATGTTTCTCTTTCTCTTAAGGAGTTCCCGTTTGGGTAAGTAATATTATGTCATGTGCATGCCGCAGACTGTAAGTATGAGCTGACGCTTACTTTGTGCATGCTCTGAATTTTTTTTTTTTTGGCTGCCTTTTAAATCTCTAAAGAGGAGAATGAGACTGAGTAAGGGGTAAGGGGTGTAAGTGTGTGTGTGTGTGTGTGTGTGTGTGTGTGTGTGTGTACATACATATTTATAAAATGAATTTGGGACTGCATGCAAAGAAACCAAGAGAGGGAATTCTTGCAGAGCCGGGAATCACCCTGACAAATCTCTGAATCAATAGGTGCTGCAGCTCTCTCTCTTGTTACGGGTCGGCGCTGTTGAGCTCGGTTCTCTCGACCGCCCCTTCCCCTCCCCATTTTCTCTGTCTTAAAGGGTGGCCAGACACGACTTCATGGGCCATCTCTCTGCGAGATTAATGGAAACAGTGCATTATAGATCTAAATTCCATGGGGCTGGGGAGTTTAAAAAGGGGGAAAAAAAATCTCTCATCCTTTGACTAACCGCCCGGCTCGCTCCAGGCTGGAAACCCGAGGACCGAGCGCTTGATCAGGGCTAGCCCAGGGCTCGGTAGCTGTCCACAGAATATAAGTGCTGAAAATTCCTCAGCGAGTTCTGTTCTGGGCGCCAGGGGGCGGGGTTGGCACCAACTGCGGTTTGGCCCCGCCCTGGATGCCGAAGAGGGATACAGAAAGGAGGGGGTTAAGGATGTTCAAAGAGGATAGTCGTGACTTCGGTGAGCGCTTTGGGGAAAGGAGGGGTGAGTGGGAAGGAAAGGAGAAAAAAAAATTTAAAGGAGAGGGAGCGAAGTGTTAGATTCGAGGATGAACCAAGGCCCAGCGCTCCAGGAACAGAAGGCCGGTGGCTCACCGTCTTTTCCTGCAGAGGATGGGCACTGTCTGGGTCTCCATTCTCGGGCTCTCACACCTTCCCGCCAGTGGGTTTGAAGGATTTCTCCCTGATGATGGTGATTCCAAACAAGAGGCTATAGGTTGCTTTATTCAGACCCTCGTCCCTCCCACCTTATGTCCCCTCACACTCCCCCACTAGGCAATTCCTGGGAGGTGTGTGAGAGCCTATGTTATAGCATTTTTCTTAGGATTCCCACTTCCTTCGCGTCCTAGTAATAGGAGCCCCAGATGACTTGGTGGAATGAGTGTATTAGAAGCCAAAGCACAGGAGTTGCTGGTGCAATGTGCAGAGAATCCTGGCTTTTGGAGCATTACTAGGCGCCTGGAAGCCAAAGGGTTGCAAGCTAGCTCCAAGGGAAATTGGGAAGGGGTATTCTCCACGTTGATGAATGGAACAGGGGAGATCATCAGGCTCAACCCTGGCTGAGATTCAATGCGATCCACTCCAGACACTTTGTCCAAACCTATAGTCAGACAGGTGAGGAGGGAGGTAGGAAGGTTATCAGAGGCAAGAGAGGGGATGAATATCACGGGCACACAAAGACATTCATACTGATCAACTCCTCGGCAGGGGATAATAAAAGTGCATCCTCAAACTGGCCCACAGGGGTGAGCTGTCATCAGTAGAGGAAATGAAGAGTTCTAGCAGATTTGCAGTAAGCTTGTGTGCATGCAGGAATATTTTATACATTTTTTTTTAAAAAAACTGAGGACTGTGAGGTAAGTACCTGGCCACAGACCCTGGCTTTTATCACCTGACCTCATGCAGGGTAACTGGGTTGCAGCTTGGGGGAAAATGAGAGGGTGGGTCAAGTTATTTTTAGCTCTGAAGCAATCCCCCCTCAGGGAGGTTCCCTCACTGAGGCTGAGTATTCCTCGACTCATAATAGTAACCAGGGCTGTTATTGATGTTGTGGAGAATAACACAACTCTGCAACCCACACTTTATCTTGGCAATTCAGCTGAAACCAAAGCTGCTGGCAGTCTCTGGGCCCACCCCTCGGCCTCCCCGTCATTCCGTGGGACATTTCAGTCTCCTCTCCCAAGCCTCGCCTCTCAGCCCCACAAGTGCAAGTTGCCTGGTTGTGTTTACAAATTCTGCCACATTTGCAAAGGAATACGGGGGGGGGGTCGTAGCGCCCCGGCAGAAGAGGAGGTAGAGCAAAATAAAGCACTTGCAACACGTGGAGCCCTGGTTGGGGGGGGGTGTCCAAGAGTCGTGAAAAGGGTGGAGGGACGCCCCATGTCCTTATTTCCCTCCAACTCAGTCTCCCCTCCCCTTCCCCATTGCTTGGCACAATGCTCGAGTTTGCCCCCGAACTGGATCCTATTAAATAATTCAATGGTAGCGGTGTAATTTTGGTTGGAACCAGCACGGATCCCCAAGTCGTGACTGCAAAAAGTGAGTAATGCGCGCTGGCTGCGTCATGGCTCTAGTCACAGTTCATTCCGAACTGAGAAGGAATCGTGACTTCGCCTGGAGACGTCCCCTACATGGGAGACGGGGGGGGGGGGGGGGG
>PVLC010015220.1:0-37776 GCA_004027655.1 Graphiurus murinus
AGAAGGGGGAAAATCCCCGGTTACCCGGACAGGTCGAAGGTCAGGTCCCAAGCGGGAAGGGGCGAACAAAGAAAGGTGCAGAAAGATATATGAGAGGGCGGGGTCCTCTTCTCCAACCCCTCTCTCTCAGGTTTCAGTTGGGCGATAGGTGGGCTTCTCCGGTGGGGGCAGGTCACAGAAAGGTTGGCTCCTCCTCTTTTCAGGTTCCAGGATTCAGGTGGGCTTCAGGTGGGGGCTCGGCGTTTCCGGAGTTTTGGTGGTGAAAGAGACAAAGAAAAACTTCCAAGGGGTGGAGTTGGCTTTACTCTCCAGATTTTTTAAAAGGCTATATTAAAACTATATTTTATGAATCCTCCCGATACCATCCTTCTACCTAACATTCCCTTCTAGGCTACCTCATCAGCATGACCTTCCTGATTTTTCAAGACCTTTTCCCTCCTCTAAAAAGTAGACAGACATCATCTTTGTAAGGGGACCATTCTTAAACTGGCAAATCTGGTGTCTTCTCTTTTTGATGATTTAAGCTACAGCTTTCACATTTACCTTGAGTTTGATTTTTAACATGAAATCCAGCATTTTGAAAATTAGAGTTGAGAAACAGGGCAGTCACCTATGTCCCATTTCTTAGCCAGAGAGGCCACATTAGGACTGAATGCTGCAGACCTCACTCCATCATTCTCTCCTCTGGCTCACAAAGCCTTTCCCCACTCCATCCCCTTCATAAGGAGAATCACTGTACCTTACCGCACTGTTGCTTTGGATTTGGCTTGAAGTAGTGACATTTTAAAGGTAAAGGACAGGAATTTCTTTCAAGTCAAAGAGTGGTGAAAGTGTCTTCTTTCTGAAATGATTCTGACTCTCTAATAAAATACCCAAATCAAATGAAGATGCCATCCTGTTTTATGAAAACAGTGCTCCTGAAATATGTTACAGGGACAAGCTTTAAGTGGCATTTTTATTGGTGCTGCCATCTTTTAATTTTATTTATTTATTTTTTTGGCTTAGCCATTCTGCTCACTTTATTTAGAGGCAACAGCATAGTGAGGGTTAAGGTGAGAACCAACAATCATATTAGCTCCTTTAACTTAATAGTTTAAGGGGACGAATTGAACAGGCACCGGCAGAGCAGTGAGCAAATTTCTGAGCAAAGATGAGACAGAATAGGGAGCAAACATTGGTAGTGTTTATTTAAGTGCAGGGGGTAAAAGAAAAAGAAAAACAGTCATTCAGAACTTGGATGTAATTATTGCCTGACCACCAGAATGATGGCCACATGGACCACAGGAAGAAGAAAAGCTACTGAGCAAGGGTTGAATCTAGGTCCTGGCCTTCAATTATACCTTGGAATGCCATCATCTTATATCGACTGGAGGGCATGGGCTAGAAATGACTCCTAAATTAAAGATTAATGCTAATTCAAAAAATTTTTCCACGGAATTAACGAATGATCCAATTTTAGCTATGATTTCTAAGACAGTTTCCTTCTGTGACACCGCATTCAAAGATCCATAAAGCAGCCTTTTTTGGATTTATTTCACATTCCTGTAGCAGATCCCACAGTGTTCAAAGGAACGACAGCCAGAATTGGCACAGTGGTTTCCGGTATTTTCCTTGTATCTGAGGAGAAACAGGTTGTAAAGGACTAATCAAATGCTGTCCTCGGAAGAGCTGGGGATGGAGACACGGGGAAGGAAGGCACTTCCTGCCAGTCTTCACTCCCCTCCGCTGGCCCTCACACACCTGCAGTGACCCCAAAACCCCAGAGGCTAGATTGACATGGAGAGAACCCAATTAATATTTGCGAGTAGACAAAGTGAAATCCTCAGAAAATAGAAGAGCAACCTAGATTCCTGTTTTTCAGTGGTGAAAAATTGTTAGGATAATTGACTAATATATGACAGACTGCAGCTGGTCTGCCTCCTGCTGGATCCTGGGTTTGCCTCGTGCAGAGAAAACCCCAAGAACTCGTTCAAATGTGTCACTCATCCCTCCTGTGACAGCTCTCACTAAATAGTTGGGGTAGAGAGACTCTGAATGGTGCTTTAATTTTTTTTCCCCCTCAAATCATTCTACATTTGTGAAAGTGAGTTATTTTCAAATCAGCACATTTTAACTTCTTACTAAAAGTTGTAGAGAACTATAGCCTAGAAGGAATATAAGTTCCCTGGAATTCACCTAGTGGCTGAAGGGGTACGATCCAGCCCTTTTGAGCCTCTTTTGGCACAGTCTGCTCCAGAAGGGTAGAACAACTGGGGGTGGGAAGGTGAGCTTGGGCTTCCCCATAACCATGATGAAAACCAACAGGAGGCGGGACCCAGTGGAGAAGGCTACCATGGTTTTGAAAGGCACAGTGTTGACTACATACATCAATAGGATGAAGGAAAGAGGACAGAAAAGAATAACTTTGGGGAATTGGGACCCTATGTGAGTGACTTAAGCTAAAGTACTAAAGATTGCCCATGCTCTGTTGGGATGTAAAATTTGGAAGATTAAATGCATTTATGGAAAAAGAATACAAAATCCATTGTGCATGACCAGTAGCAAGGAACTGATACAGGGGGACAAGCCCAAAGGGTTTCAGCCCAGTGTGCCTTCACATGCCAAAATACAAGATGGAGCTAGAATGCCCAGCAGAGGAGATAACTTTTTAAAAACTTCTCATCCTTTGTACATTGATACTTGTGCAAAAAAAGAAAGAAAGAAAGAAAAATGAACAATTGTGGGAATTCTGGGTTGGTGTGAAGGTGTGATATTTTACATGTGATTTCTCCACCTAACCTTATTTCGGACAGCAGCATATAGTTCAGAACTGGACAATGGTCTCTGGACCACACTATGGCAAGCTATGGCTTATGCTGTTGAGATTCTGAGCACAAAGGATTAACACATCTTTCAACTTGGAGCACATGAGTTTCCACAGAATGACCTTTAAGGCAGAAAGACTGGGGCCTCAGCCCCTTCAAAGGAAATCTGAGCAGTGGCAAGGGAGGTAAATCTTTAAGTTGCAGGGTGGGGTCCAGAACATAAAACAGGAATTTGTTGAAGCAGAAAGGATACCATGAAAAATAGCCAAGTGGCAGCAAAGATGCCTGAGAAGAGGCTAGAGAGAACAGGAAAGAAGGATCAGTCTAAGGTGGGTAAGCAGCGGAGTTCCTGCAACAGCAACTTCAGAGACGGGAGCCAGATGCACATTGAAACTGTCCGCCATGAGCCCTAACCTGATCCTCCATGATTCAGAGCAGGGCAGGATTCTCAAGTCTCTCAGGAAATAAGCAAGTGACCATCAAGGGCTAGGAAAAGGGGCCCTGTTCATCACATTTATCCAAGAAGGTACCTGTCACTGCGTATGTCTATTTGTCTAATATCTTGAGTAGCATGTTGTCTCTTCATTTTACTTATGTGTTTTGGAAGCCTCGCAGCTTCTCTGTTGATTAAATCTTCTTTCTGCTTCTTCCCAGAAGCTCCTCTTTAAAAACACATAAACAGTACAGTGTGAAAATTAGCTGTGGTTGATTTATAATTCATTCTGGAAGAGCAGCTTTTAAAAAGACAGAGGGAATTAAGCTGAGAGTTGGGCTTGAGATGCGTGCGCTTCCCCTGGCCTTGAATTAGGTATGTTTAATGGGAACATCTCCACTAGGGTTGTGAGGAGTGGAAAAATCTATGGGCCCTGCTGATACGAAACGTTCCAGCTGCGAATGGAATTCATTTTGGAATACATAAAGTGGATGAGCCTGGACAGGCTTTGAAGCACTGTTAAAAAGACCTGGCCTCTCCTTACCTTCATCAATCCACCAGGCACCGCTTTTGTTGAAACAGTGCTCTTTCTCAAAGAAAAGCTCAAATCCCAAAGCCCTTCATTGTGGCCATTGGTGGACAGTAATTTGAAGTTTTCATCACAGTCCCCGTTGAGGACCAGTGTTCCCTCCAGACTCTGACAGCAGGGTTTTCCACCTGCTTGGCAGGTGATGCTCCCTGGTACCCCCATTCAAGGAACCATTAGCCCTGGGTACAGAACAAATGCTCCGCAGAAGGATGCCCAGGATTCAAAAACTTGAGAGAGGGTGTGAGTGATCTCACAGCTCCTCATCTGCATTGTTCAGAGTGGTCTTAGAAAAACTACCAAAGCAAACAAAGATAACACTGCCTGCAGAATTCTGTGAGGGGAATGAAAACCAGAGGTGAAAGGAATGTCAAAAAGCAAAGACTGTTTCAGCAATTCACTGTTGGTGAGAGCAGGAAAACACTTCCAACGCTATAGTGAAGCAATTTCTGACAAGTTTATTTCATTTAAAAGAGGTTCAAGATGATATTGGGAGACAAAAAATCAGTATCTAGAAGAAAAAGAAGAGCTTTTTCATATATTTAGTTGAGAAGAAATACCTTAAAGGATCATGGCCCTGGTTCATCCAATCCAGGACTCTATTTGATAGTGGCCCTCAGAAAAGTGCCTGGAATAACTCAGATGTGCTGTTTAAGTCACCCTACAAGGACCTACTGGTCCCAACCTCTCCAAGAGCTTCGACATTGAGAAAAACATGCACAACCCTACTAGCATTCATTTATGTCTATGTCTGTTACCATGTCCTTGTGTTTCAAAGACTTAAAAGACTTCTGGCTGGGCATGGTGGTATACTTCTACAATCCTAGGACTTGTGAAGCTAAGACAAGAGGATCCCAGCTTCAAGGTCAGCACTCCATAATGTAGCAAGATTCTGTTTCAAACTAAAAAATAAGATAAGGCTAGGGGTATAGCTAAGAGGTAGAGCACCCCTGAGTTCAATCCCTAGTACCATAAAAAGAAAAAAAAAGGCCTGGTATCTGCCCCACATAGTAATTATGTTCCTTATCTGTTCACTTTTTTAATGTTTTGAGATTTAATAAACAAGTCAATTTTCTCAAATTATAGACTTAAATCATGTCTTCCTAAAATCTTTAGTTCTCTGGAGAAACATGCCTTTTGTTTGTTTGTTTGTTTGTTTGTTTGTTTGTTTTTCTATATATATTTATTTTATTTTTTAATTGGCGCACTGTAATCATACATTTTTGTTAGGTACAAGCTGAAAAAGGCATACAAGCAAACATTTCTCATTTAACACTTCCCAAATTCCCACGCCAATCCCTCCTTCTCAAGTTCAGTTTAGCGATTGACTTTGAGATGTTCATGAAAGTACATCATGTGCATTAGGGTGTCCCCCCTCCTTCCATCACCTTCTGTTAAGTCAAATTATTTGCTCACTTAAGGATTCTCCTTCTTCATCTGGAGTCCCTCTTATGTCCTATTTTCTCCCTAGCTTCCACATATTAGGGAGAGCATACGATTTTTTACTTTTTGTGACTGACTAATCTCACTTATCATAATGTTTTCCAGTTCCATCCATTTCCCTGCAAATAACATGATTTTGTTCTTCTTTATGGGTGAGTAAGATTCCATTGTGTACATATTCCATAGTTTTGTAATCCATTCATCTATCGATGGACATCTTGGCTGTTTCCATAGTTTGGCAATTGTGAATTGTGCAGCTATAAACATAGATACACATGCATTGGTCTGATAGTTTGGTTTCCATTCTTTTCGGTAGATATCCACTTCTGGGTATCTACTTTGGCTATCCTGGGTTTTTTGTTGTTCCAAATGAATTTAAGGACTGATTTTTCTATGTCGGTGAGGAGTGACCTTGGTAATTTTATGGGTATTGCAATTGAATCTGTAGATCACTTTTGGGAGAATGGCCATTTTGATGATATTTATTCTGCCTATCCAAGAACATGGAAGATCTTTCCATCTTCTAAGGTCTTCATCGATTTCTTTTTTCAACTTTTTATAGTTTTCCTACAGAGGTCTTTTACCTCTTTGGTTAGGTTTATCCCTAAGTATTTTATTTTTCGGAGTGCTATTGTGAGTGAAATTGTTTTCTGGATTTCTTTTTCAGTGGATTTATGGTTGGCATACAAGAAAGCTTCTGATTTTTTTAAGATTGATTTTGTATCCAGACATTTTGCTGAATTTGTTGATCAGTTCTATAAGTTTTTTGGTTGACTTTGTTGTGTCTTCTAAGTATAGTATCATGTCATCTGCAAAAAGAGATAGTTTTAGTTCTTTTTTCCCTATTTTTACCCCTTTGTTTTTCTTCTCTTGCCTTATTGCTCTGGCTAGAGTCTCAAGTACTCTATTGAACAGAAGAGGTGATAATGGACATCCTTGTCTTGTTCCTGTTTTTAGTGGGAACTCTTGCAGTTTTTCTCCATTTAATATGATATTGGCTGTAGGCCTATTGTATATTGCCTTTATGATTTTGAGGTATGTTCCTTCTATTCCGATTCTCTGCAGTGTTTTTAGCATGAATGGGTGTTGGATCTTGTCAAATGCTTTTTCAGCATCAATTGAGATGATCATGTGATTATGTTTTTGATTCTGTTTATGTGGTGAATTACATGGATTGTTTTTCATATGTTGAACCAGCCTTGCATCCCTGGGATGAACCCTACTTGGTCATGGTGTATAATTTTCTTGATATGGTTTTGAATGTGCATTGCTAGTATTTTGTTTAGCAGTTTTGCATCTAAGTTCATCAATGGTATAAGCCTATAGTTTTCTTTTCTTGAGCTGTCTTTATTTGGTTTTGGTATTAATGTGATGTTGGCTTCATAGAATGTGTTTGGGAGGGTCCTGTTTCTTTCTATTTCATGGAATAGTTTGAGGAGTATTGGAATTAGCTCTTCTGTAAATGTTTTATAAAATTCACTTGGAAAACCATCTGGCCCTGGGCTTTTGTTTGATGTTAAACTGTTTATTGGTGTTTCTATCTCTTTGATTGTTATTGGTCAGTTTAGGTTTTCTATATCTTCTTGACTCAATTTAGGAAGGTTATATGTGTCTAGAAACTTGTCAATTTCTTCTAGATTTTCCCTTTTATTGGAGAATAGTTTCTTTGTGTCTTTTTAATTTCTCCATAAAGAGCATTTGCCTTCTCATTTTAGGTGCTTTCTATGGACTTTCCTGCTTATAGTACTCAGAAATTAAATACAGTAGCTCCTCTGTATCCTCAAGGGATTGATTCTAAGATCTCCCACAAATACCAATATCCACAGACACTTAAATCCCTTATATTTTATGGTGTGGTATTTGCATATAATCCATGCATAATCTCCTGTGTATTTTAGATCACCTCTAGATTATTTATAATACTTTATGAAATGTAAACGCTATGTAAACCGTGGTTTTGGGAATGATGACAAGGAAAAACATCTGCTTCTGTTCAGTACAGAGGCCTTTTTTAGTATTTTTGATCCACAGTTGTTTGAATTCATGGATGCAGAAACTGTATGACCATACCTCTTATTAGTACACTTTTGGGTGGTTCTAATTTTAGAGACATAGTTGAAAAATTCCTCATACTATACTGTCTTTATTTCCTATAAGCAATCTAATCTCTCTCCTGAGCATCCCCCTTTCTGGTATACAAAGAGAAATCACACAAACACACACTACAGCATCTCACACAAGGCAGCTTCACAGAGAGCTTTTCTTTTAATCCTGAAAACATTACTGTGGGGCATATTTTAGCCTTTCTCATTTTATAGTCAAGGAAGCTGAAGCTCTAAGAGACAAGGTGAACTGGTCAAGACTATACAGCTACCCAGAGATACAGCCATGATTTGGAACCAGGTCTTCTGAATCCTTGATTTAATTTTCTTCTCTTTATTGCCTAAAGGAAACATACAGTTCCCAAAATAACTGCAGATAAACATAATGGCTTCACCAGCCATATAAAAAACAGAATATCACCCAGCAAAGGTCTCCAACTGCACCACCAATGATCACTACCTTTACTCCTTAAGGTAACCAACATCATGGCTCCTATATTATTTTTTTTCATAGTTTCACCAACACTGAATGCCTTTCTAAACAGCATAGTTAATTTTTGTCTGTGTTTGAAATCTATATGAATCAAATAACCTAGTATGAATTACTTTCAGGTCTTATTTTCTTCCTAAAATTACATTACATATACATATGTATGTATATGTGTTATACATATACATATACATATATAACATACACAGCCTATGGCTGCATTTCCATTGTTGTATGACTTTCTTCTTTATGCAAGGCTGATATGCAAGAACATATCTTCCTATTACAGTTATTCTGTCAATCATCCTGATTATGCCAACTTCCATTTTGATTGAAGTCATCCCTCTTTAAATAATACTTTAGTTACACAAACACAAACACACACACATACATACACACACATGCACACACATGCACAAACACACTAATGGTAGAGATACTCTATCATTGAGGGACATATATCCCTCACTTTTATATAATATTTAATATTGTTTGTATGATCAAAAGAGGCTTGAAAAGAAATACCTTGTTCATCAGAGAACTCTGTTTTTTACCTATAATATATTTAAACTGCTTTATTGATATGCAATTTACATATCATAAAGTCTATGTTTTGAAGAATGTATTTACAGAGTTGTTGAACCACCACTATCTAATTTCAGAACATTTTTATCATCCCACAAAACAAGATTCCTATCCATCAGCATCCCCCCACCACACACACACACACACACACACACACACACACACACACACACACACCATGAAACCAGAAATTGATTTCTCTCTTCATGGGTTTGCCTATCTGTACACTTTATATAAATGAGCTCATATAATCTATGGTTCTTTGTGTCTGGCTTCTTTCACTTAATGTATTATTTCAATATTCATTTATGCTGTAGCACATACTAGTATTTCATTATATTTTATGACTGAACTCCATTGAAAATATACCACATTTTGATTATGCATTCATCATTTGATACATTGAAGTTATCTCTATTTTGGGGGTATTTTAAATAATGTTGCTATGAAAATAAATATAAATGTATATATGTATATATGTATATGTAAATGTATATATATATGAATTTTGAATGAGTGTATGGTTTCACTTCTCTGAGGCATATATTTAAAAGTAGAACTGTTGGGTCATGTGAACAAAATGTAAAACTTGATGTTTGACATTTTTGAGAAAGTTTTATCTCTTTTCAAAGTGGGTGAACCATTTTACACAATCACCAGCAATATTTAAGAAGTTCAATTTCTCCATATACTTACCAACCTTATTGTCTGTCTTTTTAACATGGCCATTTTAGAAGGTGTGAAGTGATACAATTGTGATTTCTCTTTTCCTAATTATTAAGGATGTTTAGCATCTTTTCATGAGCTTACTGGCCACTTAGGTAGCTCTAAAGAAATATCTCTTCACTGGATTTGATGGTTCATGCCTGTAATCCAAGTCTCAGTCAACATTCCCTATGTTATAATGCAAAAAAAATGACCACATAACTTAGAAGAAGGAAGATTTATTTGCTCACAGTTTCTTGGGGATTCTGGGTTCAGTCCATGTTAGACCAGAGTCTGAAGCTCAGAGCTCTCACATCATGGAGGCCAGAAGCAAGAGAGAGAGGGAAGGAAAGAACCTTATATACTCCCCAAGGCCATGCCCCAGGGACCCATCCTGAGGTACCAAGCCCTACTTCCAACATTTCTACCTTGTTTCTGTGAGAGCTAGGGGAACATTCCAAAGCTAAACTATTACATCACAGTACTTGGGAGACTGAGACAGAAGGATTGCAGGTTTGAAGTCAGCCTCAGCAACATAGAAAGACTCTCAGAAACCTATAGCAAGACCCTATTTCAGAATAAAATATAAAAAGGGCTGGCGTGTAGCTTGGAGTTAGAATGCCCCTGCATTAAATCACCAGTAGCAATAAGGAAGGAAAAAAAGAAAAAAGAAAGAGAAGGAAACAAAGAAAGAAAGACCTTTCAGTTCTTTTGCTCATTTTGCAATTGTTTTACTTGCCTTCTCTATATTATTTTAGATTGACAAATCATAATTTCATTATATTTATGGAGAATGATGTGATGTTCTAAATCAAGAAAATTAACAATCCATCTTAGGTGATATTTTTGTGGTGATCCACTTAAAATTTGAAATGTAAAATTGTATATATTATTATAGTTACTCCCACTATGCAAAATATCTGAGGGTTTATTAATCAAGTCTAACTGAAATTTTGAACCTTTTGTCCTGTAACTAAAAATTCCCTCCCTAGCCCTAGTACCTGGCTTCCAGTAGCCATCATCCTACCCTACTTCTATGAACTGAATTAGTCTAAGATTCTTCATATAAGTGAGATGGCATGGTATTTGTCTGTTGCTTTATTTCACTTATCACAATGCCCTCTAGAAGACAGTTGAAGAGAGGTGCACTCAGCATGCCTCTGCCACAGAGAAGATCCAGGGCAGTGAAGGCTCTGGGACCATTGATGCTGGTGCCACATCCCTTGGTGTCACCTTGCTTGCCCTGTGGGACCATGGGACAGTACCTTCCACATCTTGCTAAGACCATGTAAACTATGATAAATACTCCCAATGTCATTGGTACCTGACTTCATTGGGCCTGAGGACATACACGATTTTTGGTACTGGGGATTGAACCCAAGGGCACTCTAACTCTGAGCTACAGCCTCATCCCTTTTTACATCTCTTGTTTTGAAATGGTCTTACAAAGTTTATGAGCATCTTAGTAAAGTGCTGGGGCTGGCTTTGAACCTGTGATCCTTCTTTTCCAACTTCCCAAGTACTGGAATTACAGGAGTGCACCACTGCACTTGGCAGGACATGAACCTTTGGAAGAAGTCTACATACTTCGCAAAGCAGTACATCCATATTCATGAGCTGCTGCAGTATTCATGTCAACTGAGGCACTCATAAATGCCACTAATATCAATTACAGCTGAAGAAATAATGCCAAGGCTGTTTTGAGGTCACTTATAGCCAAAGTCAAATCATATCCCAATGACACCCTACATCACCATATAATTGAAAAACTACTCCACAAAATTTGAATGGGTGACTGTTATACCACTGTGCATAGATCAGTGTAAGTATACAACATAAAAAGAAGCATAGTACTTCTAAAGGAACACATTTGAAGAAAATCTATGAAATAAATGAAAAATTTCAAAGTAATGATCCTGAGTAAATTCAGGAAGAATACAGATAAGCAATACAACAAAATAAAAACAATTTGGTATATGAATGAGAAATTTATTAAGGAGATAGAAATCATAAGAACCAATCAGAAATCTTGAAGCTAAAATTTTCAGTCAATGAAATTAAAAAATACAATTGAGAGCTTCTACAACAGATTAGAATAGATAAAAGAAATAATTTCTGAACTTGAATACAGGCCTTCTGAATTAACAAAAACAAAAAGAAAAAAGAACTTAAAAGAATAAAAGATATGAGACATATGAAACACCACGCAACAAACAAATAATAATGATTTTGTAGGAATTCTAGGAGAAGAATGTGAAAAGTCATTGAAAACAAAATTTACAAAATAATAGCTGAATACTTCCCAAGTCTACAAAGAGACATGGATGTCCTGATACAAGGTCAAAGAACCCCAGCTATATGAAACCCAGGCATATTATAGTCTAAGGCATAATATATATATATATATATATGTATTATAAAATAATATAATAAAATAATTATATTATATGTGTTATATATAATAAAATATAATTATAATATATAATTAATTAATTATATATTATATAGACTAAGGCATATTATAGTCAAAATGTGAAAAGTACAAGGTAGAATGCTAAAAACACCAAGAAAAAAATCATCAAGTCACACATAAGAGAATTCCCATTAGATTTACTACAGAAACTTTACAGGCCAGAAGATAATGAAGTAATATAGACAACATCCTGAAAGAAAAAAAAATTATTAATTGCCCAGACTATATCCAACAAACTATCCTTCATAAAGGAAGGAGAAATAGTCTTTTGCAGATAAGTAGAAACAAAGAACCCATCACCTCCAGAGCATACCTACAAGAAATGTCTAAAGGAGCCCTATACTAGAAAAAAAAAATGATAACCACCCTCATGAAAACAAATGAATATAGCCGGGCGTGGTGGCGCACGCTTGTAATCCCAGCATTTGGGAGGCTGAGACCAGAGGATCCGGGTTTGCTGCCAGCCTCAGCTACCTAGTGAGGCACTCTACAACTTAGTGAGACTCGGTTTCAAAATAAAGAATAAAAAATAGGGCTGGGGGTATAGCTCGGCAGTAGAATGCCCCTGAGTTCAATCCCCAGTACCGCAAAAAAAAAAAAAAAAAAAACAAATGAATGTACAAAACTCACTGAAAGAGCAGATACAAAAGAAAAAGAACCAAGCCTTAGTGCGACAGAATACTACAAAATCACACACACACACACACACACACACACACACACACACAAATAGTAAGAAAGATAGAAAAAATACACAAATCAGAAAGCAATTAGCAAAATAAAAAGAGGAAGTTCATTTATACTAATGGCCTTGACACTAAATGGATTAAATTCACCAATCAAAAGACATAGGCTAGCAAATGGATTAAAACATAATACCCAACTGTATGCTGCCCATAAGAAACTTATTTCACCAATAAAAATACACATTGACCGAAAGTGACGGCTTGGAACAAGAAACACCATGCAAATGAAAATCAAAAGCAAATGGGAGCAGCTTCATATCAAATAAAGAAGAAGTTTTTTATGTTGAGTAAAATAAGCCAGGTACAAAAAGACAAATACCATTTGATCCCACTCATTTATGGAAACTAAAAAGTCAATTTCACAAAACAGAGTGGAATAGCAGTCACTAGAATTGGGAAAAGCAGGGGACCAGAGGGATAGAAAGAAGCTAGATAACAGCAACAAAAGACAATTAGAGAAGGGAAACTGGTTCTTGTTTTCTATAGCACAGTAGGATAACAATTGGTTACAATAATCTATTATATATTTCAAAATAATTAGAAAAGTACAAAATTAACCAACATATAAAAATTATTTGAAATGATGAAAGTTCTTATTACCCTGCTTTGCTTTGAACTCTGTATTCATTTATATTTTCCCAAATAACAGAATTTCATTTTTTAATAGTGAATAGTATTTGAATTTGTATATACACCACTTTTTCTTTATATGTTCTATGTTAATGAATACTTAGGTTGATTCCATATCTTGGCTATTTTATATAATGCTGCATAGGTTGGTTTTCCTGATTGTGTTTCAAAATTTCCATAGGCCTTTCTTAATTCTTTTTCTCTGTTCATACCTATGACTGGATAATTTCAAATGTCCTATTGTCAAGTTCACTATTTTTTTTTCTTGACTTAACATTACTATTGAGGCTTTCTGTTGAATTTCTCAGTTCGGGTAATTGCATTCTTTACCTCTAAGATTCTATTTGGGTTTATTATTTTTTCTATTTTGTTTCTCAAAATTTTCATTTTGTTCCTGGATTGTTTTCCAAATTTCATTTAATTCTGTATTTATATTTCCCTGTAGTTTTCTGAACTTCATAAGAGGATTTTTCTGAATCCTTTTTCAGTCACTTCATAGATTTCCATTTCCTTAGGTCCACAGTTGGGTTTTATTAATTTCTTTTGGTAGTTTTATATTTCCCCATTTTTTCATAATCCCGTGTCCTTATGCTGGTGCCTACACATTTGAGAAATGTCCCCTTTCTTTTTTATCTTTTGTTGGTATTCTCAGATGGTGGTTGGCCTTTCACTATTTAGTTGTATCTAGAATACTCATTGGCCAGATGGTGGTGAACCTGAAAAAGTAGAACTTGCTTTTGTTTTCTCTGGTTAGGCTGGGCTGCTAACTGTGCTCCAAGATCAAGTGAAACTGCTACCTTTTTTTCATGGTCCTCTGAGAACCCCATATGGATACTGCAGTAAGACCAAACTGCTGGCCAGGTTCCACAATTGCCTCTAATCAGCCAGGATTGTAGGTCGTCTTCCCCAGATGGCCAGTAACTACAGACTGGGGTCTATGTTTGGGCAGAACTTTGTGCTGGGATTTCTGGGATTACAATTCAACTACTCAGGTGAAGAAGACCACAGGCTGGATTCAGGCTTGCTTGCCTCCTGTCCTAGGGAAGCATTAAGCTTAACACTAAAGCCTAATGCTTTAATCACTTAGCTGCTGAGTTTGGGGCTGGGGATGGGGGAGATGTTCCCTCAGCAGTTAATCTCCATCCTGCTCCTGATTTCTAGCCTAAGGAAGGGTTAAAGTGTTACCCAGAGATTGGCTGGGTTGATCTCAGCAGCTGGGACTGGGCTGGGCCAAATGCTTTTTTATGAATAATCACCAACCTGTCTCTACCTCACAGCCTGGACAAGCTTCAGGAAGAACACCGGGGTAGAAAGAGAAGTCAGCCAGGCTTTTGAGCCTGGGAAACCAATCCACCTTTCCTTTTGAGGTAGGAGGCTGTTGACATCCTCTCTGGTGGTGTGTCTCCACCAGCTAGAACACAGAAACACCACCACAGTCCCTGCACTGTCGCTCCCAGCCCACCTCTGTTTGTAGTTTCTAACTTCCCCATCCCGGGTGATCTAGCCTTGTCAATATCCCCTTTTTTCCATCTGAGAGGGACAAGAGAATGCCTCCCGTGTAGAGTTCCCAGAGTGGCAAGTAAGCTGAATATTTGTCTATAACTTCCTCTCCCTCTATAGAAACCATGTGTCTTGGGCATCTGCCAGGCTGCCTTGAGGAAAGGCAATGCAGTCACAGTGAGGCCCCTGCTCTTACCTTCTGTGCTGCTCTTGTCCTCAGCTCTACAGTCCAAAGAGGTGTCTTCATCTCACATTCAAGGTCCAAGATATTTGTGAGGATATTCTTGTCTGTAGACAGTTGCCACTTCGATTTCTGTGAGAAGGAAACAAAGCTGGAGAATTATTACTCCTCCATTGCTGATATCACCTTGTCTTTTTATTATTGAGTTATATGAAATATTTATATATTCTGCACATAAGTTTTACATCAGACATATGATTTCCTAGTATTTTCTTCCATTATAAGGATCTTTGTTTCACCGTCTTCATGGTATTCCATGAAGCAAAAACATTTTTTGTTATTTTTTGCGGGGGAGAGGTATTATTTTGGTTTGTGGTGCTGGAGATTGAATTCAGGGGCATTCTACCTCTGAGCTACATGTATAGCCTTTTTATTTTTTATTTTGAAACAGGGTCTCACTAAGTTTCTGAGGACCTTGCTAATTTGCTGAGTCTGGCTTTGGAACTGCAGTCCTTCTGCCTCAGCTTCTCAAGTACTGGGATTGCAATCATGCTCCACCATATCCAGCACATTTTTAGTTTTCAAGGAGCCCAGATTGTCAATATTTTCTTTTATCTCTTGTGCTTTTGGTATCATATCCAAGAAATCATTATCTAATGCAAAATTATGTAAAGATTTACTCTTGTGTTTTCATTTAAGATGTCTATCATTTTAGCTCATGTTTAATTCTATGGCCCCCTTTGCACTAATTTTTATGTGTGCTATAAGGTAGAGATCTAAATTCATTGTTTTGTATATAGATTGCTACTTCTCCTAGCATCATTTGTAGAAAAGATTACTCTTTTCCCCATTGAATTATTTTGGCCTTTACCGACTATACTTTGTAATGGTAAATTTAAATATAAAACTACTGCTTATAAGTATAGTTCATTGTTAGGGCAATAAAAATAGAAATTTATTCATATTATAATATATAGAGGGATAATTTTAGAGTAATTAAATAGATAATTTTAGATGCACAGTATGCATAAGATGCATAGTAAACTAAGAAAATGGAAGGAGTATTGGTTGGAAATATTTCCTGTGGTTGGGTAGACAGAAAAGCTATTGCGAAACCACCTGAAATACTAAAGCAAAATTCTGTCAAGGAAGAAAGCCAGATTACAGACAAAGGGGAATACCTAAAAAATAATGCAGGAAGATAAGACCCCTATCCTTAGTGAGAATTTAACAAGTAGAATTAACAGATCAAGACCTATCACTTGATTGAGTGACTGAGTGAGTGAGTGAGTGAGTGATTATGGTACTGAGGATTGAACACAGGGGTATTCTACCTCTGAGATTCACCCCTAGCCCTTTTATTTATTTATTTGTTTATTATTTACTTATTATTTATTCTTGGTTTGAAGCAGCATCTCACTAAGCTGCTGAGGACCTCACTAAGTTGCTGAGGCTGGCAGAGAACCTGCGATTCTCCTGTCTTAGCCTCCCAAGCACTGAGATTACAGGCATGTGCCACCATACCCAGCTGACCTATCACTTTGTAAGTCAAATTGCACCCAGCTGAGAAAACAAGCTTCAAGAATGCTGGCACAAACGGATCAGGCCCATGGATCATGTTCCATTGGTACTCCCAAAGACTGCCTTTGTTGGTCCACTCATTCACCTCGGAGCCCAGGAAAACTGTACATGTCTGTATAACTAGCTATCAGAATTGGAATCCTTCAAGCCAAAAACCAGCTTAAACGGCGTAAGCTCCCTCCCCTGACACGCATCTTTTTCTGGTGTTAATTTTCTGAACAAACAGAGTTGAAAAGAGGAATGAGTAATCTTTTTAAAGATGTCTTTTGTCTTTGTTCCTTAAGTAGCCTTGGTACAAAACTCTCAGTTAGAAAGGAAAAAATTAAGAACTTTAATTAAGGTTTTTGAAATCCAAATGCAAAATAATCCCTAAGAGCATTATCTCACCCTTCTCTGCATTAAAATTCATCTGCCACTTGTCGGCCCACTTAAACAGCCTTTTAAGATCCCTCTGTCATCCATCTCCATCTGCTTGGCTCTTCTAGTTTTACAACTTCTGTGAACATGAAAACTTCTCAGCTTTGCGATCCTAGTACAGTGTGCCATTAAGAAGAGTCCTACCAATAAGAGACAGACTGACTGGTACCTGGGCTGGGGGTGAGAGGAGGAACTGTAAGTGATGTGGGGAGACAGGAAGGAAGATTTGAATATGGATTACTTACTAAGTCATTTTATTATATTGGTTTTAAATCTCTTGAGTGTGATAATTATGTTGCACTTACACAGAATTTCTTTGTTCTTAGGAAATATTTGATGAAGTATTTAAAAGCAAAATGCCATGATGCCTACACTTTACTTAAAATGGTTCAAAAATAAACACACACAGAGATAGAAATATAAAAATAGTGTAGCAAAATGGTGCATTTGAAGCCAACATTGTTGTACATCTAAAATGGTTAAATATTGATAATTTTATATGGTTGAACATAATCGATGAAGAGTGCTGGAGTGAATGTAAATCAGCTTCTCAGCCCTGGGACTATTGGCATTGTTCTAACTATGTGTTATGCAAAGAGGCTGCTGTGTGACCTGTAAGATGGTCAGCATCATTCACAGCCAGGTAGGTACATGTGACAACGGTACCAGCCAACCCTGTCCTCAGACATTACCAAATGTCCCCACAGACAAAAGCATCCCTGAGGGCCACTGACATATAAAATAACACATGGTATGTGTATCATGATACTTTTCTGAGGGCCACTGACGTAGAAAAATAACACATGGTATGTGTATCATGATACTTTTCTTTAAGCCTTTTTATACATTTAAAAAAAATTAAATAAAAAGTTAGGAAACTAATAAATATGTAATATGATTTACATGTTAATAACCTTACAAATTCTATAATTGATTAATCATTTATAAAACTGGTTATGGACTACATTTTAATGATTTTTTAAAATATTTTTAAAACATAAAGCTCTTATGGGACTTCAGTAATTTCACTTGACTCCACATGTAATGAAGAAACCCTTCTCTAGTTGGTTCCCTGCTCACTTGAACTACAGAGAATACAACAGAACAAAAAGCTAGTGAGAATTTTTGGCCACCTATCATCTAGCAGGTGCCACTTCATGCTACTTACTGGAATTATTTGTACAGATCTGAGGAAACAGAAAATGAAAACACAAACTCAGAGAAGCAATCTGATCATGATCTTATGTCTCCAGTGAAAAGATTTCTTTAAAACCCTTTTCTAATTTTGTGACCATAGATTTCAAAGGATAAAACAAGTTACATGCCAGAGATAGGACTTGTGAGAAGTCAAACAAGAACTAGAATATAAGCCTGGAACTTGGGCTTATATTTCTACCTCCAACGCCCATGTCATTTCACTACACTCTAGAAAGATGTTGCCCCCTGGCCTGGAGTATGGTATTACAATAATGATACGAACACCTATTTATTCAAACAAGTGAAAACTGAATATTGGGCATCCCTATTTCATTCATTCATTCATTCATTCATTCATTCATTTTGCAGTGCTGGAGCTCAAACCCAGGGCCTTGCACTTGTTAGATAGCCTATCACTGAGAAATCCCTACCCTCTGCCCAACATCCTATTTTTTAACTTCTTGGGTGAGCTCTATTTTATGATTTATTCAGTTCTCTTCTCGTTTACTCTGTGTCCCTTCATCTCTCTTGGTCCTTCCTCTTGAGTTTTGTTTTTGTTTTTACCATGCAATCCTGTTCTCATTTTCTTTTTTTCTCTCTCTCACCTATCCCACGAAGATATTCATCTTCTGTACCTTCCACCCAAAATGTAAAGCAAAAAAATAATAACAATAATTCTCCTTAACAGGAATGCTTGTGTTAAGTGCTAAGATTTTTTTTTTTAAATATTTTTAAAACATAAAGCTCTAGAAGTTGTCTAACATTTTTACGTTTTTTTATTTCAAATATCTTTTTTTTTGTGGTATTGGGGGATTGAACCCAGGGGCATTCTACCTCCAAGCTACACCCCCAATCCTATTTTTTATTCTTTATTTTGAAACAGGGTCTCACTAAGTTGCATAGTGCCTCACTAGGTAGCTGAGGCTGGCCTCAAACCCGGATCTTCTGGTCTCAGCCTCCCAAATGCTGGGATTACAAGCGTGTGCCACCACGCCTAGCTTCAAAATTTTTCAAAATTACAAAATCAAGAGGCTAATAATGCCTTGCACAAAGTAAGCACTTAATAAGTGTTAGATGGTGCATTGCTGTTCTAGTTTTATATTACCAATCAGCTTTCCACTAGAAGTTTGTTCAAAGAATATACACAATATATAATATATATTCACATATATATTTAACAGCTCTGGTATTTGCTCCACAATTTCCAATTTGATGTAGAATATCTTTTGATTAGCTGCTATTTTGGTGCAATAAGTTTCCTCTTCTGGCATGTAATTTTGTTTTATTCTTTGAAATCTACCTCAAAACAAGAGAAGAGTTTTTAAAGTATCATTTCATAAGACATAAGACCATATTTTAAAAAACATCTTTTTTTCCTCCCTTTCACTCTTTTTGAATCACTCGTATCATCCAACCTGCCCCTTCTCTGCCACCTTTTCCTTCTCACACACTATTTTATTTACATATACTAAGACATTTAAAATTGTGCCCAATTTAAAAGAAGGCAAAAAAGAAAAGAAAAACAGAACAGGAGTTGCTTCCTTCCTCCCTTTGAACTTCAAGCAATATGTGGGCCCTCCAGAGAAGAGGAAATCAGCTCAGGAGGAAATTCTCAAGAGCTCAAATGTGATGTCTAAAGAAGAGGAGTGCCAGCTTTGGGTGAGACACATGCTCAATCCTGGACACCAGGCATCGCTCCCGGGCAGTCTGAAAGCTCTCTAAAATCTTCTTTCTCATGGCCATCTAGATGCACTAGCAATCGTTGATGATCATCAATCTAGGTGGCCATTGCTAGATGCACTCACAATGCCAGGAAGGTGCTTCTCCCTAGGGGGTTGCACAGGCAGATGAATTTCTCAGAGCAGGAAAACCCAGGAGAGTGTCTTAAAGGAAAGAGTAATATCACAGCTTGGGAAGGACAGGGAAAAGAGAAAGGAGTATAAGGAGAGAAAAAAAAGAAGTTACCAAAAGAATGAGGAAGTGGGGTGTATGTACTGGGGGAGGAAACCCTACATCTTCACATCTTCTCCTTGGAAGGAACAACAGATCTGCTTTCTTCACCCCCATGTTCTCACTGGGTGCTACTAGAGAATTTGCTAACTTTCAGATTATTGGAAATAATAGAAATATGCATATGAAGTGTTGTAATGTTTTGTAAGTGCAATAAAGGTATACACAGATCTTGTGTCCTTTAAAATGTTCCATGGACTAGATTGTGGTTGCACATGTGTAGTTACCTGGTATGCCATGGCATAAAGTGGGCATTGTTCCATTTCTGCTCAGAAAAAATTCCTCTACATCCCTGTCTGAGTGAAATTTTCAGATTTCATAGTTTGTCTGAACATCATCAAGAAAACAAATGAAAAGGGGAGGGGGAAAAATAGCAGAATGCCAAGAACATCCCCAAAGTAAACAGCAGTTTTCTTTAAATGGGAAGAAAACAGCATTTTACTGTTCAGAGCTCTAGGTAGCTTATCTCTTTAGGGGAAGCAATTCGAGCTATAAAATATCTACTCTGGCAACAAATTCATGAATCACTACAATTACCTGTTTCTTTTGGATATTGGATGTGCTAATTATCCACCAAAGTTTAGATTGGACAGCTGCTACCTGACTTCGTTTAGTATCCAATATGGAATGCTGTTGGCAGAGAATTGGTTTCTCTTTTCCCAACAGAAAAACGGAAAATGAATTGGAAGATTTTACTAAGAATTAGTAAAACATTCTTAAAAAACTGTAGCTCTAGGTGTTTGCATCTTGGATTAACTGCTAAGGGTTGAATCACGGGGTCAATAGAGAGTGCTGCTAAAAGTGTATGATTAGGTGAAGTTGGGTTAATAATGGAGGACTGGTCCATGAGAACTGGAGATCCCAGCAGGTTGAAAAAAATATCTTGTGTGTTCTAATGAAATCTTCATTTAATTTTGGCCTGTATGTGAAAGGAGACATCTGGAACTTGCATGTTGGTGTTGAAATTACCAGTATCATCTGTTCATCCTTAGTTTTAACCCTTAAATTAGAGGAGAAATACATTGTATTACAGATATCTGCATCAGATAGTAGATGAAAATATGATGTGCTTCATTTCATATGCAAGTATACAAGAATGCTGTAATAATTTTAAATTTAGTTTCATGTTCCCTTTCTTCTCACTAATTAAAATATGATTAATAAATGCCTTCATTTTCTGTAAATAATTTGTTATCTGTGATTTATAGGAGTAGCAAGTATAAGAGCTAAATTTTCTATTCCTTTTTTTTTTTTTTACTCAAGTAATTAGCAACTAGGAAAATCTATGTAACTTGGAGATTTGCATTAGCAAATGCCCAATAGGCTGTGTAGAAATTAGCCTACCAATTTTCTTTTAAATTTGGAAAATATTTAGCATAATTCAAACAGATGAAACCACCTAAAGGAGACGGAGTTGGGGGAAGGAGAAAGCTTACAAAACAATTGTGAGAAAAGAATCACTCTAGAGCATGATTGTTATGAAATTTCACTCATTAGTGAAACATACAGATGGCCCATATATTTTAGCAGAAAAAGAGAATCTTATCTGTCAATGCCCAAACAATCAATTGATTACTTTACTAAAAGTAAATCATTGTATACAAGAAAAAGAAACTTACTTTTTTTTTTAGTAATAGCTCTGTTACCAGAAAGACAATAGAACAGAAGCTACAGTAATGGTGCTCCAACTGTGTACAATAACAGTTGCCAATTGAGATGCTCAAAGTGACTTTCTTCCCTCTGATTCCACTTCTTTTCCTAACTTCTTAACTTCCTAGCTTTTCTTTCTTCCTTTCTTTCTTTCTTTCTTGTTCTCTTCATTTAACTACTTTCTTTTCTCCTTTTTTCTACTTTTGGCCACTTTTAAAGTTAATGTTATAGCTTTTCTTAATTTCGGGGAATAATATCCTACTGGTTATGGCATTTTAGTACTTTCATGATAAAAAAAAAACCCTTCCCATCATTTCATAACTGAAGACCTGAGGACCAGAGAGGGTCTCTACTCTTCAAGTTTATTCAGAACAATGGCGAGTCATATTATAATTACTATTTAGTTATTTTCTTTCATTCTGGAAAATTCATATAGATAACTTTTAAATTTTACTTGACATTTTCCAGCAAGTTTATACTTTCCAACAAGATCAACAATACAAGAACCCTTAAAAAGTATGGAGGATCCTCAGATGAATGGGAATGAACCTATCATATGATCCAGCAATACCACTTCTGGATATCTACCCAAAAGAATGGAAACCACACTATCAGACCAATGCATGTGTATCTATGTTTATAGCTGCACAGTTTACAATTGCCAAACTATGGAACCAGCCAAAATGTCCATCAACAGATGAATGGATTACAAAACTATGGGATATGTGAACAACGGAATTTCACTCAGCCATAAAGAAGAACAAAATCATGTTATTTGCAGGGAAATGGATGGAACTGGAAAACATTATGCTAAGTGAGATTAGTCAGTCACAAAAACTAAAAGATCATATGCTCTCCCTAATACATGGAAGCTAGAGATAAAGTGGGACATAAGAGGGATTCTGCAGGAAGAAGGAGAAACCTTCCATGAGTAAAGAAGGTGACTTAACTGAAGGTCATGGAGAGGGGGGAGGGAAACACTCTAATGTACATGATGTGTTTTCATAAACATATCAAAGTCAAGCACTAAACTGAACTTGAGAAGGAGGGAGGGTGAGGGAGTGGGGCAGTAATTAGGGAAGGGTTAAATGAGAAATGTGTGCATGTATGCCTTTACTGCTTGTACCTAACAAAGATGTATGATTACAATGCACCAATAAAAAAAAAAAAGTATCTCTCCTTCTTTCCTCCCCCTTAACTCTATTCTCCATCCTCCCACCTCAGGTTTCTAATATTAACAGACTTATAGTAACTTCTTGCATAACATTCTCCTTGTTTATACATACATGTAAACCATAGTATACATGTACAGGATATTTGTTTGTCTTCTGTTTACCCCAAAATTGAATCATAGTATATATCCTTAACACTCTCTTCTCTTCTGTTTGCCTTTATCATTTGACAGTATATTTGTGTGAATGTCTATATATTTTCAAAATGTATGCATGAAAATACACAATTTTATATTAAAGTACAAAATCATACATGTCAGGGAGTTTTCATAGCATACTTTTCTTTCTTACTTACTTTTCTTTTTTCTTACTTTTTATTATTATTGTATTCCTTCTACTACCCTCTCTCCTCTCTACCCCAAGGGCATTGATTTTAATGTGTTGGCATGCAGACACATCTGTGTTATTTATTTCTATATACATACACACAAAAAAAGACATGCTTCTGTCTCTGCCCACCACAGCAACACACACACACACACACACACACACACACACACACACACACACACACTCAATTTCTCAGAAAATCATTGATCTCAACTCCCCACTGTTAGAGCATAATTTTCAAAAAATTAAAATCAGGACTCTCAAATAAATTTAGAATAAGCAAAAAAAATCAGAGATTAATTTAATTCATTTATGAGGAAGGCTATAAAATGGTAAAGCTTCTTCAAAGACAGGAAGTAGGGTATATATAGTCCCTTAGGAAAAGGATGCTAAAAGAAGTTCGACTTGAGTGAGACACAAGACCAGCTAATATCCTGCGAGACAATGCTACTATAACTTATGAGATCTTCTCTACCAGGCAGAAGTTATTTGCTTCTAATGGGCCAAAATTTGCAAGTTAACAAGTAACCTCACAGCATCTGTGTCCTAATCAATAGCAAATAGTAAGTAAAGCAAGCATACATCTCCTTGCCTGGACCTATTAGATAATGCTCCAGGGAAATTGGAAAGATATACAATCATCCTTTTGCTTCATTTCCTGGTTGTGAATAATTTTTCTTAACACTGGCTGACATCAGTACACTATGGAATGGTGCCAAGCCTGAGTCACACCCTAAGAAAATTTAGAGATTCTGCAGGATGAACACATCATGTTGTTCCTCCTTCTATTATTCAGGATGAGACCCTAGACTTGTCTTTGGAGCCACTTAATTATATAAAAGCTAAACTCTTGCTGGTTCCCTTTAAGACTGTGGTCTCTTCTGTCATCTATAGTAGACATAAAAAGTAATTGCTCTAAAGCTTTCACATAAAAAGCCTTCATATAAATGATGGATTTATTATTACTGCAAATAAATTTAATAGTTGTAATGATCTAAAAAATTGGTGTTAATTCGCACTTCACACTGACTGGTGGGAAAAAACCTTCTGAAAAGAGGCTTCTATTTCAGAGTCACACTCATCACTTCATTTTTGTAGCAAGGAATGTATGTTCAGAATCTTTCAACCTGTAAATGTAATGTCTTTGCTTGTCTTTTATTCTTGCTTGAACTGGAAAAATGAAATCCACTAAAAAGAAAAAGGAAGATTTAGGTTGCTTATTATTTGGTCTCTGTGTTTAATGGGCATAAGCAGTATATTGTGAGAGATTAAGAGGGTTCAGAGTTTGAGAGAGTTAGAAAAGAGAGACCTCAGAGTGAAAGAGAATCAGGAACCCCAGTTCCCTCTGCCTTGCTTGGAGGCTCCTCTGGGTGGAAGCCCTAGTCTGTGGTGTGGATAATAGCATGGTCTACCTAGAAACGGAAAAATGATGCACTGAGGTCCCCAACTTTTGGGGGAGCTTTCTCCACCTGCCAAGCGAAAGAAGCAGAGAGCCCCCTGATATGAAGAGACCACTACTCATTTGAACATCTACTCATCTTCATCTATTTTGGGGGACTAGAAATCAGAAATCAGCCCATGTCTTGGGCTCCAGGGGCCATAGAAGCTCCCTAAATTGGGGGGAAGCTTTAGATGGTGGAAGGGAAAGGATGGAAGGAGAGGGCAAGACAAGAGGAAAGGAAAGGCTGAAATATCGGCCAAGATAGAGCATCTTATCTGCTTGTCAGGACAGGGTATCAAACTTGTCAGTTAGGTTGTGCTAAATTAAAATATATATATATTGTGCACCTGAGTGGACATTCTGAGATTCACATATGTCCCTCTTATCTGAGTGAGGATATGTCAATATGAAACCTCCACCATCATGGATAACCAATCAGAGCCAACTCCAGCATGTGGTTGCTTGGTCCCCAGTCATATGTTCAAGAAGTCTTTCTGTGTGGATAGAAACAGATGAACAATTGAATATCAACAGATTGGGTAACTTAGATGAAATGAAGCAAAGTTTCAGGAAGACACATGCCATCAAAATTGACTCAAGTAGAAATAGAAAATTGAGTACATCTATAAGAAGTAAAAATATTATACTGTAAGCAAAAAAAAAAAAAATGCCCACAAAGAAGTTTACACAGACAGATGGATTTACTAGAGAATTTTACCAAAATTTTAAAGAAAAATTAATAACATTTTTTTCAAAAATTTTTCCAATATTAGGAGAATAATAATATTTCTCAACCATTCTATGAAGCCAGGGTTATGTTGATACTAAAAGCAGACAAATACATCACAGAAAAAGAAAACTACAGACCAATATCTCTTATAAACACAGATTTTTAAAAAATCCTTACTAAAATAACAGCAAACAGAATATAAAAACATATAAAAATAACTATGTTCCATGAGCAAGTGGGATTTATCCAAGGAAAGCAAGTTTTATTTAACACACACACAAAATAAATATATGCAATATGCCATTATCAATAAAGGAAAAAGTCATATGCTCATACCAATACTTGGAGCAAAAAGCCAGACAAATCCCTATGTCTTTTCATTTTAAAAACACTGAATAAAATAAGAATAGAGGCAAATTTCCTTGACAATAAAGGTCATCTATTAAAAATCCATAACCTGCATCAGAGTTAACGGTAAATGACCCAAAGTTTTTCCCTTAAGATCAAAAAAAACAAGTCAAAAAACAAGATAAGGAGGGCTCCTTCTGAGTATTTTTTTTTTTTTTTTTTTTTGCAGTATTGAGTACTGGAGATTGAACCCAGGGGCATTATACATCTGAGCTACACCCCCAGTCCTATTTTTTTTCTTCCTTTTTTTTTCTAATTTATTTATTTATTTTTAATTGGTGCATTGTAATCATACATCTTTGTTAAGTACAAGCTGGTAAAGGCATACATGCACACATTTCTCATTTAACCCTTCCCCAATTCCCACCCCACTCCCTCGTTCTCAAGTTCAGTTTAGTGATTGACTTTGATATGTTCATGAAAGTACATCATGCTCGTTAGGGTATTCCTTATTTTTAAATAGGGTCTCACAAAGTTGCAGAGGGCCTCACTAAGTAGCTGAGGCTGGCTGCACACCTGTGCTCCTCCTGTCTTAGCTTCCCGAGTACTGGGATTACAAGCATGTGCCACCCTCTGAGTATTTCTATTTAACATTATAGTAAAGGTTCTAGCCAGGGAAATTAGACAAGAAAAAGAAGATTAAAAGGGAAGAAATGTCATCTCTATTTGCAGATGACATGATCTTGTGTATATAGATAATCCTAAAACACACACATTATTAAAGTGAACAAATGGAGCTCTTCCCTTTTATAGAATTCAAGATCAATATCCAAAAATCAATTGTATTTTTATATGGCAACAATGAATAATTTCAAAATAAAAGTAAGAAAGCATTCCACTTGCAACAGTATCAAAAAGAATAGTCTTTAGAAATAAATCTAACAAACTATCTTATCTGACAGCTGTAAAATATTGTTTAAAGAAATTTTAGAAGATTTAGATAAAAACATATCTCATGCTTATAGGTTGGTAGATATAATAATATTCTTCAAGTAGAAAAAATAATCTTGAAAAATATTTTAGCCAGGTGTGGTGGTGCACACTTTTCATCTCAAGCCTGAGACAGGAGTATTGTAAGTTCAAAGCCAGACTCAGCAACTTAGCAAGCCTTCAGCAACCTAGTGAGTGTTTCCAAATAAGAAATTTTTAAAAATCAGGCTGGGGGTGTAGCTTGGAGGTAGAATGCCTCTGGGTTCAAGCCCCAGTATCAAAAAAATAATAAATAAATGAAAAGAAAATAGAAAAGATTTTTGTGATACTGGCATAAGGATATATAGTTCATGGAAGAGAACTGAAAACCCAGAAGTAAACCCTCATATTTATGGTCCACTGGTTTTCAATAAGGTACCAAGACAAGTTGATGAGAAATAAGCAGAGTTTTCAACAACTGGGTCTGGTAAGCTGGAGATCTACATGTAAAAGAATGAAGTTGTTTTCCTGCATCACACCATATATAAAAAATTAACTCCAAGTACCTCACAGAACTAAAGGTTAGACCTAAAACTATAAAAGTCTAAAAGAAACATGGGATTATATTAGATTAGGCAATGTTTATTTTTTCTAGATATAACACCAAAAGTAAAGATAAGAATATTCTGTTCTTGATCAAAACTAAAAATTTCTCTGCTTCAAAGGCCCCATGAAGAAATAGAGAAGAGCCGGGCGTGGTGGTGCACACTTGTAATCCCAGCATTTGGGAGGCTGAGACCGGAGGATCCGGGTTTGCAGCCAGCCTCAGCTACCTAGTGAGGCACTCCAAAACTTAGTGAGACCCTGTTTCAAAAATAAAGAATAAAGCCAGGCGTGGTGGTGCACGCTTGTAATCCCAGCATTTGGGAGGCTGAGACCAGAGGATCCGGGTTCGCGGCCAGCCTCAGCTACCTAGTGAGGCACTCCGCAACTTAGTGAGACTCGGTTTCAAAATAAAGAATAAAAAATAGGGCTGGGGGTATATCTTGGAGGTAGAATGCCCCTGGGTTAAAAAAAATAAATAAATAAAATAAAGAATAAAATAATAGAACTGGGGGTGTATCTCGGAGGTAGAATGCCCCTGGGTTCAATCACCAGTACCGCAAGAAAAAAGAAATAGAGAAGAAGCTGGGTGTGGTGGTGCATGCTTGTAATCCCAGTACTTGGGAGGCTGAGACAGGATGATCAGGGTTCACAGCCAGCCTCAGCTACTTAGTGAGGCCCTCCACAACTTAGTGAGACCCTGTTTCAAAATAAAGAATAAAAAATAAGGCTGGGGGTGTAGCCTGGAGATAGAATGCCCCTGGGTTCAATCCTCAGTTCCACACACACACACACAAAAAAAAGAAATAGAGAAGAGATGGTTTTGAGTGCTGCCAACTGATGTTAGCACAGAGCTTTGCAATACTCTTCTTGTCATAGAAGCATCAACTTGAATAGCTATCCATGCACAAAAAATCCTCTGTGAGGGCTCAGAAAGAGGAGAAATGGATTACAGCATCTGCATGCAGTACCGACATAAGAAACAAGGGTTGCTGAGGCTGGAAGGAGACGGCACATCACCTACATCCACCCGCAGTGGGGCAGGCTCCCCAACCTGGGCAGCACAGAGAGAGATGTCCTCTACGTGAGGTCAGGAGAGTAAAAGATGTATCCAAGGAAAGTATTTTGCTCAGGACCCCCAGTACCAGGTCCACCCCAGTAAAACTTAGTGCCAGGCCAGACCCCAGGCTTCCGGCCAACACACACAACCAACCTCCAGCCCATTCCAGGTCTCTGGAACTGACTCGAGGGCCAGGTCAAAGCTCACAGCTCCAGACTCTAAAGGGGCCCACCCAAGCTCAACCTGGTCTTGATACACTCAGAATTTAGGTCCATGCAAGCCACAGGTTAGAACCCATAGCCCTAGACTCCAGACTGGCACTCACTGGCCAAACCTCAGGAAACTCCTCACAAGCATGGACTTCAGACCTACCTCTGCACCAAGCTAGCACCCACAGCTCCAGCACCAGCCTAGGTTGCACAGCTCAGACTTCAGGCCGTCCCTCCACAGGTCCAGACACTGAGCACAAGTGCAAAGCCAATGTCTGTCGTGCAGGCTCCATCCTGCACTCATGAGCTGATACTCATGCAGACCAGATTGACTCCAGCAAGTTGGGCCAGGCTTGCAAAGGGCTTTCTCTGCTACTGACATCAGCCCGTCATCACTGAAAGAGGCACTTTCTTCACTTTCTTCCTCAAACCGCAGACATCGATCCAAGGCCACAAGAGTCACAAATAATCAGAGACACAGGACACGAGTAAAGGAACAAAGTCAAGCACGGGTGACAACCCTAAAGAACTAGAGAGCCACAAATGGCCTGAAAGACAGATTCTAATGACCCTTTTAAAGAATATCCATGAGCTATATGAAAACACAAAGATACAACCAAACAGACAGGGGTGGTGACATGTGCCTGTAATCACACTACTTGGGAAGCTGAGACAGGAGGATCGCAGGTTCAAGGCCAGCCTTGGCAATTCAGCGAGACTCTCTGCAACCTAGCAAGACACTGTTTCAAAAAAAAATTTTTTTTAAAAAGGACTAGGGGTATAGCTCAGAGGTAGAACACCACTGACTGGGTCCCATCCCCACACCACATACACACACAAAAAAGATAATACAGCTAAACAGAATTGGGAAAACTATATATGACCAAAATAAGACGTTAAAGATATATAAACTATAAGAAAGAGCCAAACAGGAATTCTGGAGCTGAAGAACACAATGACTGCATAAGAACAAAAATCCATGCAGAACTTCAACTAACAAGCAGAAGAAAAATCATAGTAATAAAGGGCCAATTCTCCAAGCAGACACAATCCTTAAGCTTCACTTCTTTAATAACAGAGGACCCAAAAGTGTGAGGCAAGAGCTGAGAGAACTGAAGACCTCCACACTCCTCCCTCAGAAATGGACACAGCCGTTGGGAAGAAAATTAATAAGGACATGGTTTGAACTCAACAGCGCCAAGAGCCAACTGAATATAATCGACATATGTAGACTAATTCATCCTAGCTGGAGAATATACATTCTCCTTGAGCTCAGATAGAACATCCACCAAGAAGACCATATTCTAAAATCAGCCATTTTTTAAATTTTCATGTCATCATAAGGGATTGATAGTTTTTTCCACATTGCCTACATATTTAATGCTAATTTTTTGAATAATAAATCCATAGGGAGTTTGCTACGCTGCATGAGCTCTTTTCATCTAGTACAGATGAGTTTCTACCTTGTTTTAAAATAGATCTCCTATAATACCTCAGCCAGCTCCACTGATGTGGATAACAATCATGATGAAGTAATCCACATTGAAAACAAGTAAAATGTTTAAGCCAGTGTTATTTAATTATAACTAATCAAATCTTTATTATTCCAGTAGGTGTCCTGAATCTCATTGTTTTTGAGCAATAAACTATCCCAGTAAGGACCTCACTAGAATATACTATTATTAAATGTGCACGGAGAGGTTAAGCCACTGTTTTCCTGCGATCATTTATTGAGTTTGCAAATTTTTTAAAACTAGAAAATTATACAGACCTTGCTGCTGTATATAACTTTCCATAGTATGTGTGTGACAAGCTGAAATTTTTAGACAAAGAAGAGAGTTGAGTAAAAATGTAATCAATTACTTTCTTCTTTTTTCCCCTCTAAATACAAAAGATAATTATCTAAAAACTAATCTTCAATTTTGAGTTCTTTCCTCCACTGATGAACTACATAATTTAACTCAAAAACATTTATCCCTCATTAATAAAAGTACAAAAGGAAAAAATTAGCCCCTAACATGCTAATGTTTAACTATAACCTCACAATCCCACCACATTCCCTGTGTGTTTGTGTGTGTGTGTGTGTGTGTGTGTGTGCATAATTACCAGTTCAGAATACCTGAATCCATTCCTAAATAAAGAATTAAGAAAAATTCTTTGTAATTGGCAGAAACAAACTAGAGCAGCATCAAAACACTTAGAACTCTGTGCAAAACTAAGTTGGAGAATTAAGCCAGTAGTACATGAGAACAGCTTCAATTCTGTCCTCCATTTTGCATAAGGTGTACCTGATCATTGTGTTTTATATTATTAGAAGCAGCTGCAGCTAAGTACCCATATGTCTCAAATGTATTCAGTTACAGCTTCTATATACCATCATTCTTAATCTTGGACATGATGCTTTCTATCTGGTGTTAGCATTGTAAACTTGTGTTTAATGAATATTCATTGAACTATTCTGCTGATAATATTAATTAAAAGGTTCTATTAAAGGTAGTGTAACTCAATAAATAAGATTAATTTAGAGCATTTGGTATTATATTAATTTTTTATAATTTTATCTCAATCAACCTTAAGTGGTAGTTTACTCTTACTGTCCACATTTTAAAGATGAGAAAATTAAGATTTAGTGACATGAAATAATTTGACCAACATCAAACAACTAATAAGTGGTTCAGTTTTAAGATTGGTATGTGGGGGGGTACAAATTTTTTTTTTTAATCAGGTATTTTCAAAGAATTCATCATCTAGTGAAATTGCCAGAGAAGGGAGCAAATAACAGCCACAAACTATCTCAAAAGTCATGATTCACACTTCAATATGGAATTAATTAACTTAAAGGTTGTCATTGAAAACAGCATTATGAAATGGAGTATATATTAGGCTTACCCAGAGAAACAGAACCAACAGGATGTGTACATTCATTGAGAGAGAGAGATTTGTTTTAAGGAACTAACTTGATGTTGCAGTTCAAGTCGAAAGGCTCTCTGCTGGAAAAATTCCTTCTTGAACAGGAGATGTTAATCCCAGTTCTATTGGGGCCCTTAACTGATTGGACAAGGGCCACCCACATTATGAAGGATAATCTGCTCTACTCAAATTCTACTAATTTAAATATTAATCTTTAATTAATTTTAAAAAACACCCTCACAAATGCATCCAGAACAATGTACAACCAATTATCTGGGCACCATGGACTCAGGCTGATACATGCAAGTTAACCATTACAGGGTACTTTAAAAATACATGACACTCATAGTTTAAATATTGGGTCCTCTGGTAGAGAGTCCTACAGATATGTTTTCCCCAGCAGAACCAAACTCCTTGATCTGAGGACTGCATTGTATTTACTCTTTTACTCGAGGGTCTGTTGCAATACAGAAACACAAAGAAAGTTCTGGAGAACACTTGTTCAATTGGATAGGCTTTGCTGGAATTCAGTTGAATTAAATTCTGTGTGTGGCCCTTTAAAATCTCTAAGAGAAAGGTCTGTCTAGAATAAGTGTCATACAAAAGTCCAGAGGTTTGGAGATTTGTAACTCAGCTTTCTTTGTTGCTCAATGTATGGCAAAAGGTACCTATTAGATATATTGCTACATAACAAATTACTACACACATAACTGCATAAACCAACATACATTTACTATCTCAGGTTTTTGTTTTGGTTTTTGGTGTGTGTGTGTGTGTGTGTGTGTGTGTGTGTGTGTGTGTGTGTAGTGCTGGGGACTGAACCCAGGGGTATTCTACCTCTGAGCTAAACCCCCAGCCCTATTTTATTTTTAGTTTGAAACAAGGTCTCATGAGGTTGATGAGAGTCTCACTACTTGCTGAGGCTCTCCTCCTGTCTCAGCCTCCCAAGTAGTGGGTTTACAAGCCTGCACCACCCACGCCCAGCTCTATCTCAGAGTTTCTGAAAGTCAGGAAGTCATATCACAGCACAGCCATGTGCCCCTGCTTCAGGGACACAGTACAAAACCAGCCCGGGCTAGAATCTTATCTGAGGCCCAACTGGAGACTCTCCTAAGCTCATGTTATGGGGAACTGGTTCCTTGCAGTCTGTTAGACTGATGGCCTCCTTCCTACTGGACAGAGGCTGCCCTCAGCCCCTTACCAGGTGGCTTCTCCTCATGATCTTTTCTTGTCTTGAAGCCAGGATGGAGTACAGTCAAACAGGAAAGTCCAAGAGCGATATAGATGGCAGATTCAGATATCATCGTGGAAATGACATCCCACCACCATTTCCACATTCTTTGGTTAATAGCAAGTCATGTGCCACACTCCCATTCCAGGGAGGGTGACTACACAAAAATGTGAACATGAGGAGGTGGGGTAACTGGGGCCTATCCCAAGTTTGCTCACCACACCTGCACACTCATGATTAGACTCTGAGTTGGATTTTCAGAAAGCTCAGCCCCGTGGTGACTATGGCAAATAAGAGTTTCTTTCAGGGGAGATCATACACACTCTCAGATCCTTCAGGGACACTACTTAATCACATCTCGGGATGTCAGTCCAGAGTAGAGATGAGATGAGCCACCTTACTTTAAGGGGAAAAGAATAGGATGAGTCACCCCTCAGGGCCAGGAGGACCCCTCACCAGAGCCTCCCCCACACCCCAGCCATCATCTTGGGAAGAAAGAGTAGCCTCAACAGATAAGTGAGTACTCAGTTTTCTAAAGATTTAATTGAAGGAAATAGAACTGGGAAGAAAATGTTTGCCTTTATTTAGGAAGTTGAGGTTTGGTTGATGGATCAGTTGGAGAAGAGAGAAGATAGATAGATAAATAGATGATAGATAGATAGATAGATAGATAGATAGATAGATAGATAGATAGATAGATATTCTCTTAACTACTCTGTTTTCCTTACTGTGCTGGAGAGTGAATTACATAAAAGAGATTAACTTGGTTATAGGACATGAAGGTCTAATTCAACGTGAACGATCTTTCAACTCTGTAAAATAAGAACTGCCTGTTCCTATAAATAATTAAGTGATAATCTGTATTCCCTAAATGGTTTCCTAATCAGTAGACTGTCACCATACAAACTCCCAATCCATTTCTATAGGGAAAACAGGCAAGTAGAATTGTGACTTTGTTCTGAAGATCAGAACCAAGTGTTTGAAGGGCATGGGGGTGGGGTGGAAAGCAATTGCCCACGGGCATACAATGTGGGATTCACCAAATTAATAGTTTGCATGTAGTGAGCAACTATAATCTGAATGTCTTTTTTCCCCCCAACTTTTAGTTGGAAATTTTTGAAGTTTATGCAGTGATAGAATGGATACCATAATGAGCTTACATACACTACTCACTCTAATTCACCAGTAATTAACATCATGCTACAATTGTAGAGAGAGGTATACCTGTATGCAGATGTGTGCATGTGTAACTATATTTGCATATATGTATGCACATGCAGATGTATATGTTAATATATGTACATACACACACACACACACTTGGAGCCTATGGTATTAATAGTTACACCATTCTGTTTCAGTTAGGGAAAGGTGAGAGAAGTAAGGATAATGACATAAATAGATTCCCTGGAACCACAGTCAGGATAAAGCAGCAGGGGAGAGAGCTGGGGGTTTGGGCTGGGGGACTGCAGAGGAATTAAGATCATACAGATACAGGGTGAGAGAGGGAAATTTTTATAAGGAGGGGTGATTAACAAGTGTGCAGTACTACTGAGATAAAAATCTCCCACTTTTTACATAGGATTAAAAAATATTTATTTTAGACTCGATATCTCAGGGTATAAACCTGCAAAAGGCAGAGAGCACATTCCATTTGGTTTGATAAGAGCGGAGTTGTATAATGCATGCAGTTAGATTTTTCCACACTTAGTCATGGCTTCTAATGCTAATAGGCACAGATTTCTGAATCAATGAGTTCTCCATTCATTAGAATGTATTCAGCATTATAGGAACAATATGCCAATCCTCATGAAAGCTTTTTACATTTATCTTTTTAACTGTCGTGAATATAGCCCTTGGGATCTATAATTCAGGAACAGTAATAGTGGATCTATTTTACAACATGAACATGTATTAACCCTTGCCCGTTCGGAGCAAAAAAGGGAGCCCCAAAGAGTTACTTAAAAAAATAATAATAAAACTCTAAATTCCCTAAATATTATATATACAAAATTATGTCAAAGGGTTATTCATTGTGCTTAAGATCAAGAAACCAATTTTGACACAGTCATCAACACTCACCATTGCTGTGTATATGTAGTATGTATACATGGGGTGTGTGTGTGTGTGTGTGTGTGTGTGTGTGTGTGTGTGTGTTTGTATACATACATATACAACACAATTGCTGAACATAAACTACCCTTGAGAAAATAATTGCTTGACACAGGGAAACAAAGGAATCCTACGAATTTATCTAATAAGTCACAAGAAAAAAATAAACACTTAGAAAATAAGTCTTGCTTATCTTTCTAGTTTCTGCTCTAATCATCCACTTCCCTCTGAAGGCAGTCTCATTTCTCTTTGTTTTTATACATATATAAAATAGGTATACGTGAATATATGTATCCATTTATTTGATATATATAAACATATATAAAATAAATATAAATGGATACCTATATATCCATGTATTGAGATTCTCTAATATTTCTCTGCAGTGTATTATATTTTTCAACATATAGCTCATATACCTATTTTGTTAAATTTGACTCCAAGTCACTCATGTTTCTTATTTGTTCAGGCAGCGGCTTGGAAACTTTTCTCACAGTCTTCACAGTGAGAAATATATTTTTATACGCACACAAATATATTTATAGAAACACTCTTTTTTATGTATTACATCTGTGTATATAATTTAGAAAGCTCTTTTCCCCTTTCTGTAAAGTAATAGTTTTCAATATGATTACCAGCCTTTTAGAGGGTCACAAAATCAATTTAGTGAGTTAAACCAACATTTTAAGAAACAGGAAAGAGAGAAAATATCCAGAGTTCACTGCAGAGAATACAGGTTAAGATTTTTTTTTTTTTTCAAGAAAATGGTGTCTCATTTTTGCATGTTCCTAGGTGTGTGTGTTCTGAAGTGAAACATTTATCTGACTGTGGGTCTCAGTCGAGAATGTTCGACACTTTACTCTTTGGTGGCAATTGCAGTTTGAGAAATAGTGGAGCGTAAGGCGCAACAGATAATTGCCCTTGTCTTCAAATAACGCTTTACTGTAGTGTCCACGCTGTCGTGAGCATTTACTACATCACCTCTTAATTTCTTACCCTCTGTCCCAAAGAAAACAGGTTTGAGAAGTGTGACTCAGCAATGTGTTATCACACAAAGGGCCATTTTCTGGAGAAGAAAAAACACTAAACAGTGATTCTCTGCTCCTTCTACTCCAGAAAATTTTGTGTGTGTGTATATGTGTGTATGTGTGTGTGTGTGTATGTGTGTGTGTTTGTGTGTGTGTGTTACTGGGGTTTGAACCCAGGGCATTCTACTCCAAGTTAAACCCCCAGCCCTATTTTACTTTGAAACAGGGTCTCGTTAGGTTGATGAGAGTCTCACTACTTGCTGAGACTGTCCTTGAACCTGGGATCCTCCTGTCTCAGCCTCCCAGGGACTTGGGATTACAAGTGTGTGCCACCACGCCTGGCTTCAGAAAATACCAATAAAGCAAAACTACCAAAATATACATGCAGAACCACGTATGGGCACTGAAATGGATATACTATCAAGGAAATATTAGCTATTTCTATCTTGGACTGAAATTCCATGACAAAGCAACACGAACTCTCTCAACTTTGCTCTCAGAGATGTGCGGTTCTTGTGAGCAGGGAAAGGCTTCTGTTCAGTCTGTTTCAGCAGTGGCATGCATCTGTGGTGACCGCCACTCAACGGGAGGATCCGCAGAGAGGGCAGGGTGGAAAGTGGAGACATTGAATTATCAGAGGTGAATAACGTAGTATTGCTTGGTCTGTTTCCTTCCTCCTCTAGCCTCCTTTTCCTCTCCTCTGCCCCCTTCTCTGATCCTCCGTTGTTCTACTGTCCTCCTCTCTCCTCAATTCCATGAACTCTCTTTTCTTTCCTAATTTTTTCTTCTTCTTTTTTTTTTTTTTTTTTTTTTTTTTTTTTTTTTTTTTTTTGGGTTTTTTGCAAAGGTTTTTTTTCTTTTTGTCCCTTTTTTTTTTTTTTTTTTTTTTTTTTTTTTTTTTTTTTTTTTTTTTTTTTTTTTTTTTTTTTTTTTTTTTTTTTTTTTTGGCTGTACTGGGAATTGAACCAAGAGTCATTCTGTCTCTGAGCCCTATTTTTTTATTCTTTATTATTATTATTTTTTAACAGGGTCTCACTAAGTAGCTGAGGCTGGCCGAGAACCTGCAATCCTCTTGCCTCAGCCTCCCAAGTACTGGGATTATAAACTGGGATTACAAGCCAATCTTACTGCCATGTATGGGTGGGTAAGATGGGTGCTGGGTGCGGGGTGGAGAACACACCAGGAGATGTAGTCTGCACATATGAATGTATCACTTTGAATCTCACTACAAAGTATAATTACAATGCACCAATTAAAAAATGTGTTTAAAAAAGTGAATAACACATTTTATTCTTGGTATTAAAATAAAGACATTTTTACATGCCTGTTCCCTGAAAAAGTGAATGCCCTGAGATAGAACTTTATAATAGTGGAAAGAAGTTTTTAGTAAGGAGAAAGCTTGAATTGACTCCCAAAGAATATGGTTTTATTTTTTAACAGTAGAAGGATGACAGAAAAAAAAAAAAAAACTCCAAAAAAGTAATAGCAGCAAAGCAGCAATTCAAATTGAAATACTCGGCGGCAGCCAAACTAAGAGATGATCTAAGTAAGGCACTAACCCCGAGAGGCTGGGTCAGATTGCGTTATGACTTGGTCCCTTTTCTCATATTAAGGATTTGCAAGCCATCCTTGGTAATTGAGACAATTCCTCCGTCAGCCGTTGTCAGTGAACAGAGCGCACACATGAAAGTGGTCCCCGGCTTTTGTTTTCAGAGCTGCAGACCAATTCTGGTGCTGAGTGGCAGGGCTGCCCGGGGTGAGCACCGAGGGCTAGCTCTCTGGCGGCTTCTTCATCAGCCGAATCACAGGGACGAATATTCATAGCTCTTGAAAGGCTTCTCAACTGATCTACAAATTCAATGCAATACCCATGAAATTGCCAAGGACGCTCCTCACAGACATAGAAAAATCAGTCCTTAAATTCATCTGGAAAAACAAAAAGCCCAGGATAGCCAAAGTAGTTCTTAGCAATAAAAATCATGCAGGAGGCATCACAATACCTGACTTTAAACTCTACTACCAAGCCACAGTAATAAAAAC